>LLCB01000201.1:0-110535 GCA_001414345.1 Hymenoscyphus infarciens | reverse complement strand
TATATATATAATATAAATATAAAAGTATTCTAGATAGTAGAGATATAAGTAAATAAGAGATAGTCTTTTAATTTAAGAGACTTTTAAGCTTATTTAGTAGATAATACTAATATTAAATACTCTAGCTAGTAATATATATATATATATATATATTATAAAAGTAATCTAGCTAGTAGAATTATAAGTAATTAAGAGATAGTCTTTTAATTTAAGAGACTTTTATACTTACTTAAGAGATAATACTATTATTAAATACTTTAAATAGCTATATATATATTATTATACTCTAGCTAGTAGATATATAGATAAATAAGAGATTCTACTCTTGAATTATTCGGCTTTTATACTTAATTAAATGATAATACTAATAGTAAATACTCTAGCTAGTAATATATATAATAAGTAAAAGTATTCTAGCTAGTAGATAAGAGATTTACTCTTAATTTAAGAGACTTTTAAGAGGCTCTTTTCTAGTACTTTTAGAGTATAAACAAGCACTTTTAGAGTATTAAAAGAGGCGTAGCTAAAGAGGCGTAGCTAAAGAGGCGTGGCTAAAAAGGCGTAGCTAAGAAGATCGGTTAATAGTTTAGACCTAGGCGTTCTACAAAAGTAGACTATTAACCACTTACTCTAGAAGCGCTTCGTATACGCTATATAGTAAAAATACTATAGAAGCCTATACTAATAGGAAGAGAGCTTCTAACCTACTAGTTAATAGTTTAGAAAATAGAGTTTTAATAGAATAGATATTTTAGACATATATAAGATATAGTAGATTTAGCGAGACCCTCTTAATCTACTAAAGTCGCAATTTTTAATCATTTATTACTTAACGCTACTACGTCTATTTATCTTACTTTCTTTATTAAAATACTTCTTAAAGCTTAAATAATTAATATATTAATTTATCTTTTAATTTAAAGCTCTTTTAGAGAAGTAGTATTAATAGAGAGCTATCGCCGGCTCTGAGATATTAGTAGTTAGAGTATATAAGTGGCTTTCTATAGATCGTATTTATATATATTATTTTAGATCGCGATAGCGCTATTAAAAAGTGTCTAATTTAGATGATTTTAAGTATATTAGATATATAATTGCTCGCTTTTTAGATATATACAGATTAGTATATAATAGAGTAGTGTTATTCTAATAGATTATATATAAAGAGAAGTATATATAAATAGATGGTTTTAGAGTAGAGTTAGAGCTAAGACTTAGCGCTTTTAGTATAGAGCTAGGACTAAATCGAGGCTAGCGCTAGAGGTCTAAACTATTAACCGCGCCGTCTTATATTCTAATTATAAAGCACTTTTCGACTTCTTTTTAACTCTAAGAACCGACTATCTATAGACGCTAATACGTAATATCTCTAAACTTCGACTCTTACTATTTACTCTTTAGATATCTTTCTCTCTTACTTTAGCTAATTAGGTAGTCTTTTAGCTCTTTATTAATAATATTTATAATTAAAAGTAATATATTAGTTACGTATACTAGAGTATAGTCTACTTATAATACGATAACGCCCGGCTATTAAGCGAGAGAGTCTAAGCTAGCTAGATTAGAACTAGACTACTCTACTAGCCGCACTTATATATCTCTCACTTTTATACTACTAGAGACTTAAATAAGCGTACTCTATTTAAAACCGGAAGCCTAGCGGCGCGCTAGCTACTCTAAGAGGTGCTTGATTAAGACGATCTAGAAGCCTAGTACTCTACGAAGCTAGTATATAACGCTAACTACGAGCTACTATATCTACGAACGCTACTCGCTGTCTTTACTAAAGCTAGAGCTAATAACGTGCTAGAGTATAAGAGAGGAAGTCGGATAGAATCTAGGAGTAAGACTTTACTCTTAAATACTATAGAATCGCTATTTAGAAGTTTAAAGTAATATATATAGCTCTATAGGTTTCTCTATAATAGGAATAGAGAGCGATATAGTTAAGAGGTTCTTTTATAATCTAGTCTAAGTTTATAGGCCTAGGAAGCTATCTCCTAGACTTAAGAGATATATTACAGAAAAAGAGAGGTCTTATATAACCTCTTTTCTCTATATATATAGCAGAGTTTTCACCTCCTAAATTCAAGCTCTTTAGAGCGTTTTCAACTTAAAAATACGTTATAACTTTTAAAGTATTATATAAGTTTTAGTTCTAAATTATATATATATACTTTACTCTCTTTTATAATTAATTTAATCTCTACTTTAGTATTAAGCTTATATAATTATATATATTTCTTCTATTAGCTATACTTTTATATATATTTTTACTAGTAGTATATAGTTTATAGTATTATATTTAAAGAGTAAAGCTATACTTACTAAGAATAGTATCTTTAATAATATTTTATTTATTTTAAATTTAATTAAGTTTAGATTAAAATTAGTTATATTAAGAATAAACTTCAATAACTATAATACTTAAGACTATATAAAGAACTAGTAATATTAGAGTTTAGTATCTATTAGTTAGATAATCAAAGTATATTAAGTAATATGTTTATAAAAGTAGAATATACTAAGTATTTCTATAACTTCTGAAAACTTTCTTTATATAAAGCTTATTATATAAGGTTTAGATAATTTAATAAAAGATATTATTATTATAAAAGCTTTAAAATTAATAGATTACTTACTCTCTTTTTTTAAAAACTAATTTTAAATAAAGGCTTTTTAAATTATAGAGATAGAATAATAATTAGTATTTATAAGAAGTCTATTATATATAAATATCTTTTATTATTAGTTTATAAGTAATAAAATACTATTATTTAACTTAAAAAGCTACTTTAGAGAATTTAAATAGTTCTTTTTTATAAAAGAGAAGAGTATATTCTAGCTTTAAAACTTAGCTATTATACTTAAGAGATTAAAATTATTAGTATAACTTATAGTTATAAAAGCGATGTAAAAAGAGTTATATTATCGTTCGTATATACTAAGTAAAGCTAGCTACGATGCCTACGATGTCTACTTAAGTAGCTCTTAAGCGAGAAGTATATATACTTACGTATACTAATCCGAATCGCTATTTACTCTTAAATATATACTAATACTAGCACTTCTTTAAAACAATAGAAGTTAGTATCTTAAAAATTATTAAAATCTCTTATCTAATTTAACTAATTAGAGCTCTTTATCTATTATCCTCGACTAATAAGGAGCTCTTATTATTAGCTTATTTGTATTAACCTAGATCGAAGTGTATATTTCTTCGTATTAGTAAGCCTCTACTAGGATCGTCCTATCGCCGATTATACTTTAGACGTTCGATAGAAATGTCGAAGTTATTACTATTGCTTAAATTAGAGATAAAGGTTTTAATATCTTTAAGAGTAGCGAAAGTGTTTAACTCTTAGAATAATACTTCGAAGTTACTTAGAGGCTTTAGAAGCTTTTAGAGTTAGTTATGTCTACGCCTCTAGAGCGGTTCTAAAAGAGGTTCTAGAATATCGACGTCTTAATAAACTTCTAAATAACTCTAGAGCGGTTCTGAAAGGGGTTTTAGAATATTAGCGTCTTAATAAATTTCTAAATAACGAAGTCGATATTAAGAGGAGAGTGAATAACAAAGTTGATATTAAGAGAGAGTCTATTATTTAATATATTAAGAGAGAGTCTATCGTTTAATATCTTATCTACTCTAGTATACTTTCTATCTACTCTAAGGCTCGAGATCTCTCTCTTTTTTATAAGGTTATAGTAACGGATTATTTAATAGTATCGTCTTAGAAATTCCTCTATTTACTAGTACTATTCTAAAAGTTTAAGAAGTTTTAAAAAAGTATAGCTTTATAACTATAGGTTAAAACTTTATAAAAACGCCTAGTAGTACTACGATATAGTTCTTATTCTTAACTCTATTATCTTAAGTTTTAGTAGTATATAATAGACCTAGGTTAGTAGAGAGATCGTCGAAGTTATTACTAGTAATATCTAAGAAAGCTAAATCTTAAGTTTAAGTAGTATTATTAAAGTAATTACTAGTAATATCTAAGAAAGCTAAATCTTAAGTTTAGGTAACATTGTTAAAGTAATTACTAGTAATATCTAAGAAAGCTGAATCTTAAGTTTAAGTAGTATATAATAGACCTAGGTTAATAAGAGAATCGTTAAAGTTATTACTAGTAATATCTAAGAAAGCTAAATATTATTATTACTATAGTTTTTATTATCTTTTAGCGTATATCTCTATATATTTATAATAGGATCTAAAGACTTTAGTACTAGCTCCTTCTAATACTATATCTTTTAATTCTTTGTTTAACTACTCAGTTTTATTAACCTTAATAGTAGTATTATATAGTACCTAAGATATAAGTATCTTATATCTATCTGTCTTAACCTATATACCTCTTCTATAAAGTATTCGTTCTAAAGAAGAAGGTCTTTATTCTCTTCTTTAGCGTATTCCTCTTCTTATTTAGTAGTATATATCGTCTCTTCTATTAAGGTTAGTATATCCGCTATATCGTAATAGATGTTATTATTAGGTTTTAGATATCTTAGATAGTATAAATTGTCTTAGAGGAAGGTAGGAGGTTAGAGGTAGTAATCAACGCTTTCTATCTTAAGAAGCGTTTGTATTTTTGTTGAATCGATGCTATTAGTAGGCGTTCGAGAGGTCTCTTTAGAGAGAGGTAGAAGGTCGGGAGGTCTCTCGAAGGTTAGTAGAGAGTCGGTATTCGTAATCGGCGCTTCCTATATTAAGAAGCGTTTATAGTATATTATTATGAATTTGAATAGTAGAAGGAACAACGATCTATAAAGGGGAGTCTACTAGTAATATCGAGTTTACTTTTATATAAGTATACTTATAGTAGAAATATATAAAGTAACTAAGTATCTAATCTAATCTATATATCTACTAATTAGTATTAGTCTAACTTATAGTTATAAAAGCGATATAAAAAGAGTTATATTATCGTTTATATATACTAAGTAAAGCTAGCTACGATGCCTACGATGTCTACTTAAGTAGCTCTTAAGCGAGAAGCACGTGTACCCACGTGTACTAATCTGAATCGCTATTTACTCTTAAATATATACCGACAAAAATAGTATATAATCTTTTAGCTTAAAATAAAGAGTAATATTAAAATACTAAGTTATTTACTAATAAGATAACTAAGCTAGTTAATACTACTATCTTTTTAAATTAAATAGTTTAGCTTTAGTTAAAATATTATTTAGTCTAGATTTAAAATCTAATAATAGATCTATTCTAGCTATTTATTATACTTTTATAATATATAAAAATAAAATCAAGCTTTTATAGAATATTAAAAAGGTTAATAGAAAAGTATCTTACTTATAATATCTTATTATTCTAAATTATTAGTACTTATAAAATTACTAATTCTTATATACTAAAGATACTAAAGATATTACTATCTAATACTTATATATAAAAGATACTAAGGTTTAAATATTATATATTTTGCTTTTAGCTCTTATTATTTAATATTAGCTATATTAGATAGTTCTTAGTTATTATTATTAATAAATCTTTAACCTTCTATATATAGATACTACTACTTAGTCTTTTCTTCTATATTAGAGCTTAGTATATATATATATATTATTCTATAAAATATACTTTTATATATCTCTTCTATAGTTATATAAATTTCGTACTATTATATTTCTTATCTTAGACTTAATATTTATACTAGCTAAAATGTTACTAACTTCTTACTTTAGTAAGAAGTCTTACTTTCTTTAAACTTCTAGCTAAGCTAGAAGCTTTATTTAAATTCAGATATAAATTAGTATATTATTAAAATAAGCTCTTAGCTAAGTTATTACTATTATTATCTTTTAAAGTCTTTTTTCTAACTTTACTTTAAACTCTAATCTATAATAGTTAGAACGAATCTATACTCTTTTAGTAAGTACTTTATTATTTAGTATAAAATATCTAGAATAAGGTCTATTTTAGTAATTAAGTATAAATAGTTAATATTATATACTATTTAAGCTTTAGCCTTTTAAAGTATTATTTAGGTTTTAGTTATAGATATTTCAAAAAGTAAATTTATTTTCTATTTTACTAGTAATAAGCTTAGATAATAGTATATATTATTCTATTAGATAGATCTTTATTTACTTATTTACTAGTTATATATAGTTTATACTATTATAACTATATTATTTATAAATAGCTTTAAGTAAGAGTATTATATATTATTTATATTAAAATACTCTAAAGTTTAATTATCTTATAGATAAAATATAGTAAATTCTCTAATATATTTACTATATTAAAAATAACTAACTCTAAGCTACTCTAGTAGTTTTATCTAGAAACTTATAATAAAAGTTATAATTCTTATAAGTTACTTAGATAGATTAGTAGTAGTTCTTATACGTAGAAATAGTAAAAGATATAGTAAACCTAGAACTTCGAGTTAGAATTAGAGTTAAGATTAGAGCTAGATTAAGAAGTATTATAAAGTTAAAGTATATAACTCTAAGCTAATTTTATAAGATAGATATAAATATAAATTAAAACTCTATTTAAAAAACTATATATATTATAGTACTAAACCTTATATAAAGTGGTTTCTAACTCTTAATTCTATAGTATTTATTAGATAGTCGAAGATCTATATTCTACTAACTCTTAAAACTAAAATAATATATATAAACTTTTACTTTACTAAAAGTTATAATATTATCAGATATTATAGTACTCTTAGTAGTTAAATATAGTAATCTAAGGTTAAAATTGGTTTTTATTAAGTATTACTTCTAATATACGTATTTAAAGTTAAGAAAGAAGACAGTCTTAAAATAAAATACTAAGTAAGAAAACGTAACTCTAATCTATTTAAATAAAATAGATTTAAATTTTTTTTAAGTCTATTTTAAGAAGTATATAATTTATAGTATAAAAGCTTATATAAAGTATTTTCCTAGTATTACTCTTATAATACTTATAAGATAATATAAAACTGACTTATACTACTGTCTCTGTTTTTAGTTTATAAAGATATAGTATAATATAAATTCTTATTAAGAATAGGACTTAGTACTTAGATATTATTATTTACTTATTTAATTCTTTGTTAATACTCTAGAATCTTAGTTTTACTACTAAGCGTAGTAGAATCTTAACTATATCTAATTATATTATACTTAAGACAACTAATCTTTTATTTATTTATTACTAGTATATGTCTTTTAAGCTTAAAGTTCTTATTTAAGACCTAGAACTTCTTATTAAAACTTTATATAATTAATAAAACTATTAGAGATAGTAGAATACGTAAATAAGTAAATAATAAGATAGTAAAGTCTAAGTTAAGATTCTAATAGTATCTTAGTTAAGCTACTATCTACTCTAAATATTATAAAGTACTTATCTAGATAGATAGTATATAATTAGCTCGTTAAATCCTCTATTTTAACTTACTTTACTTATAAAAGCTTATTATATATATCTCTAAAGCTAACTAGTACTAATAAATTAGTATAATCTATAATCTTTTATATATAATTTATATTTTCTACGTAAATTTCTTTTATATTAATAATAAGAACGCTTTAGATTTTTTAGAGCTTTTAACTACTATATATAGTTATCTTAGTTTAGCTTATTTATATTTTCTATAGTATTTTCCTCTAATATAGATATAGAAAGTATACTAATAATTAAAATAAGCTTTAGTAGATACTTATTTTCCTTAGTAATTTTATATTATATAGTATTAGTAGATATAGAAAATTATAACGTCTATGAAAAAATTACCTACTAGAAGTTTTAAGAAACTCTATTTAAAAGATAAATATTAAAGTCGCTTCTTCTCTCGTTTTATTCCTATAAGTTAAGAGAAGGAGTAATCTTAGCCTTCGCCTTAGTGTCTATATAGTTCGCTTCTTCTCTCTTAATAACACCTCGTTATACCGCCACATCTTACTAAATCTTAAGATATCGCGAGACTTTTTAGCACTTAATTATAGGCTAACCTCTATACTATACTCCAAATTTTGCGGTTTTTCAGATTTCGAGAAAGGGCCTAAATGTCCTAGAAAAGAAACAATTATCTCTTTGAGCTTCTTAGAAAACAACAACCGTATTATAACAAGTAAGCATTTCATTTCTAGTGTCTTTATTTAACTTCGCCTCTTAGCTAGAACCAAAAATGTATCATATATTATCGATATCCTATCTACACCTCAAATCTAATCTAACAAGTAATATACATCTTATCTCGATTATTTATCTATTCCTACATATCGTCCACTGACCACTTATTGGTTCTCGAAGCGAGCATCGATCCCCGTACTATCTATACATTATAATATCGCATAGTTAAGGTCACGTAATTTGCATCTAACTGTTGCGGTAGATTCGCCGATCAATCCCTTTCAGTACCGTCTTCCTCCGTGATACCAGTTCTAACACTGCCATTCTCAGCGCCAAACTCAATATTCGCAGTATTGATATCCTCAACTTGAGCACTTTCAGCCTCAGCACTTTCCCTCTCGGTCCTCTCATTTTCAACACTCTTATCCTCTCTACCCATCTTCGGCACCAAATCATCATCCACCTCCCCTCCCTCCCCAGGTCTAAACAACCCTCTCACAAAATCCCTAGTCCTCAAAGCACTGTAGTCGAATTTCCTCGGTAAAGTCCCCTCCTTCTCTTCCGTAATCTCCACAAACCTCTCCACCTCTCCCTCTCCCTCAACCCTCCTCGCCACATCAACACTACTCTCCCCAAATTGCTCCGTCAATTCAAAAATCGTATTGAGGTACTCTTGCTTAGTAGCATTAGCACCACTCTTGACCGGTCTAATAGTAAGTTCATTCCTTTTTCCATCCGCGCCGCCGTTGACGTATGTATATGAGACCCTCCAATTATTACACGACAAGCTCAGTCCACTTCTAAACTGGCGGTCGACGAATAGGTATTCCACCATATGTACTTCATCTTCAGGATTGCGATTTAACTTCGCCAGGTCGTCGACTCTACAAAGGTGTTTGGCGATGGGCATTGTGATTTTCGGAGGGAGATCCAATCTCCTAGTTCCAGCTTGCAAATCACTGAACTTCAGGTACTCCGTAATTTGCGGCATCGTGAGTTGTCTCGAGCGCAGGCGACTTGTCGTTCTTTGCTTGAAACGAACATCCACCGCCTGATCCGGAAGCATGATATCAGACATCGTCTGCTCAACAACAGCATCAACACTCCTCAACACGAGGTCCTTGCTACTAGCCAACACAGCATCCGGATTGGACACCGCATCGAAAGTCATCTCCAAGCTCGGAAAGACCTTCAAGATATCTGCTCCAGCAGCCTTCTTTGTGTCCGGGTCTACAAAAAAAGGGTTAGGCTGGAAGCGTAGAACAAGGGTGTCATTGGTATTTTGCCGGGGCATTTGCATGCCTTTGATGATTCTTGAAATCGTGGGCAAGGTTGGACTAAATGCACGAAGAATTTCTGGCGAACCTACAGGAGTCTTGGGTATGCCATCAGGAGACTTTGGATCTGTGTGCAGCACGGCTCCAAGAACTGCCTCTGACGCAACGGTATAATGATCACTCCAATAATCCGTGCCTAAGGGTGATTTGCCATCAGTAGCTGATTGAGTAAGAGTTGTGGCCTCAGTGTTAGGAAGGTCCTTTTCAACGATGAATTGGTCCTCCTGATGCTCCGGAAATGTAAAGATTTCGCCTGGGGTTTTGATATCTATATCTTTGCCAATAGGAGCTGAAAACCTTGTCCATTTTCGAAGTTTATCCCGCCACGAAAGGCCTGGATCCAGGCCATACTGGACAAAAGTGCCATTTTGGCCTTCGGGCAATGCTCTGCATCCTAGGACGTGCTGGGTTCTGCCTGCAAGATTACAAGAAGACAGCAGAAGACGGCGAGCTTGTTGTGCTCGAGTAAATCTCCACGGGTTATCGGGAGTTACGAGGCAGGAAATAGATATGGGAATCTGAAAAGGTTAGTAATGTATGTATGTCGAATGTGTTCAAAACTTTCCTCTCTTTTTGCTAATGACGCTCCCTGGGGTAGTCTTGCTATTTTGGTGTCGGTCAGGCGACTCAATTCAATGAGTGTCTTGTCGTCGAATTGCAAGTCAGCCCATTCTTGAATTTTATCGATGTTTGGTTTGCCACTTTTGGTCGAAGGCATCAAATTTGACAGTGATATTGGCAACCTCCGGATGTTTTTAAGTTCCAACACGATGCGCTCCAAGACAGGCTCATATCTCGTTTTTGTTGTTGTAATTTTGATAACTCCACTGGTGGGGAATGTCTCAATGTCTTCACAGGCTCGTCCAAGTAACTCTTCTTTTAATGTACTAATCAAATCAGATTCTAAGATTTCCATCATTAGCATTGGTTTCTGAGATATTTCAGCATCGACTTACTCAATAGAAGTTCCAAGTGGTTGGGTCGAATTGCAATGTCAACAGAACCTATCGAATTTTCAACATCTGGGAGGTTCAACTTCCAGCACTCTCGCAATAGTCGAACCACGACTCTCTGCTTGGTTGTATGTGATGCCAGAGCATAGCCATGCAACGCAGAATCGCTGTCAAAATACTCCCCAGTATCAAACAGTTCCGTCACCCAGGGACTTTTTCGCAGAATCTTTGCGTCCTCATCCTTATTGGGGGGGCTCAAATTTGTCGTGGGTGTAGTAACCAAACCCGAAACTGCTTTTCCCTCGTAATTGTCTATATACTGCTGGAGCTGAGGCGTAGTGAACGATTCCTGAATTTCCTGTATAAGTTGGTTGAACTCTTCCCGGTCTTTAGGCTCTTTGCCTTTCTTTGGCTTGAAATGTTTAATGTTTTCTTCCACCTCCGACAAACTTGGGAGCCCCCTCTCGGCATCAATCCTTTCCAGTATGTACGAATCGATATCCACAGGTGCTTTTCGATCTTTCAGATGCTCGAATGTTGTGCCTTTGTAGCCATCCCAAGCATACTTTGTGATTCTCGATTGTCGCAGGACCAGAATTTTTGAAGGTTCCCCAAACGTGTTGGTCTCGATTTCTTCTGTGTCTTTCACCCGCACCATGCCTCGGTGTCCATAGACTTCACCCAAGGGTTCTTCTAGCATTTTATAGGTCCTGTAATTCGGATCCAGCGTCACGTCGGCTTGGTTTGACCACCATGGTCGATACGCCTGAGGGACGAGGGGAACCAGCTTTCGTTTTGTTGGGGGAGGAGATGCATCGCCATCATTGGTATCTGGTGTTGGGGTGGAGGCGGCGCTTTCGGGTTCTGGTATCGGTATCGACGGACTTGTTTTGGGGTCAAGGTCTATGTCTGGATTCGAGTTTGTGGTTGAGTAAAACGCTTTCTGCGCATGATGTGAATTGATGGGCCGCGCCAGACGCCGCTGGCAACTGAGGCATATATGCGACTGCTGTGACTGCGACGGTAACCTAGAAACTTTCCGAAGCATGGGAGCGATAGTGATAGTGGTGGCAATGTCAAGATGCCCTTGAAGCTCCTGAAATCCCAATAATTTTGGCCGACAAGGTAGGTCACCACGGGCATGAAAAAAGAAGCGAACTCCGACCCTGCTTAGGGCCTGGTCACAGCGTTACGACGCCACCCAAAGAAGGGAGGTAAGACACGCTAAGCTAAGTAGGTTCGCTAATATCGTAACTATACTAATCTCGTAGTTTTATAAATTTATTAATATAATAGAAGGTAATATAATAATAGATAGAGTAGGTATATTATTATATCTTTTAAACTAAACCTTAGCTATTAATAACTATTAATAAAAGAAGAATAAACTAGATAGTTACTACTACTTAGTTGTTTTATATACTATTAGTACCTTAGCTACGAATAAAGTATATATAATAGTAATATATTTCCTACTTATAAAGTAGATATAATATATAATAACTATTAATAAAAGAAGAATAAACTAGATTATTACTACTACTTAGTTCTTTTATATACTATTAGTAGCTTAGCTAGTAATATAGTATATATAAAAGTTATATACTTTCTACTTATAAAGTAGATATAGTATATAATAACTATTAATAAAATAAGAATAAAGTAGATAGTTACTATTACTTAGTTCTTCTATATACTATTAGTAGCTTAGTTACTAATAAAGTATATATAAAAGTAATATACTTCCTATTTATAAAGTAGATATAGTATATAATAACTATTAATAAAAGAAGAATAAACTAGATAGTTACTACTACTTAGTTCTTCGATATAGTATTAGTAGCTTAGCTACTAATAAAGTATATATAAAAGTAATATGCTTTCTACTTATAAAGTAGATATAGTATATAATAACTATTAATAAAAGAAGAATAATATATATAGTTACTACTACTTAGTTCTTATATATACTATTAGTAGCTTAGCTACTAATAAAGTATATATAATATTTAATAACTCTTAATAAAAGAAGAATAAACTAGATAGTTACTACTACTTAATTATTATATATACTATTAGTAGCTTAGCTACTAATAAAGTATATATAATATTTAATAACTATTAATAAAAGAAGAATAATATACGTAGTTACTACTACTTATTTCTTATATATACTATTAGTAGCTTAGCTACTAATAAAGTATATATAATATTTAATAACTATTAATAAAAGAAGAATAATATACGTAGTTACTACTACTTATTTCTTATATATGCTATTAGTAGCTTAGCTACTAATAAAGTATATATAATAGTAATATATTTCTTACTTATAAAGTAGATATAGTATATAATAACTATTAATAAAAGAAGAATAAACTAGATAGTTACTACTACTTAGTTCTTTTATATACTATTAGTAACATCTATTTATAATATAATAATTAGTAAATATTAACTATTATTTAATATAAAGTAGTATTTTAGTATTTAGTAATTAATATAAGTATATTATAAATTTATAAAACTTATCTTATTATTATTATACTATTATAACTATTAATAATGTTATATCTATTATTATATTACCTTCTATTATATTAATAAATTTATAAAACTACGAGATTAGTATAGTTACGATATCAGCGAACCTACGTAGCTTAGCGTATCTCACCTCCCTTCTTTAGGTAGCGTCGTAACGCTGTGACCAGGCCCTAAGCTGGGTCGGAGCTCGGTTAAATCGGCATGCCCGTGGTGAGGTAGCTGAGGTAGGTAGGTATGCGCATCGGCATCGGCCATTCTTCGCACCTTCACTTCCCCCGTGCCTTCGTGTTTAGAGCGCGTCTCCCCTCATCATTCAACATTGCGATTGAACTAGTCAAAGAACCTCCCGAACCCCTCGTCCTATTCTCATCCTGATATCCATCCTCTTCTACAAGACTCACAACAACTAGAATCGATTCTACACTCTTCTAAATAAATCAAGATGCCTCCACGAAGACGCCGCCCCGCTGTTCGTTGCCCTTTATCAATGGACCAGCTCACTACTGACATTAACTAGGCTGAAGAAGAATCAGACGAGGAAGATGCGCGACCAACCCAAACCCAAACCCAACGCGCTCGCGCCCGAGCCCCCGTTTCTGACGACGAGAGCGAAGCGGAACCCGAAGGCGATGAGATGGATGTCGACGATGAAGAGCCCGAGAGCCAGGATCAAGTGGTCAAGAAACTTGTCAGATACGCCCTGGCTTGTGAATTTCAGCGCCTACCTATTAAGAGGACCGGTATTACTGAAAAGGGTCAGTTGAAACTCAACCCGGAAGATTTACGCGCGACCACTAAATGTGTTATCTTAGTTCTGGGTAATAATGGGCGGGGTTCATTCAAGCGTGTTTTTGAGGCTGCACAAAAGCAACTGCGTAACAAATTTGGCATGGAGATGGTAGAGTTACCCGCACGAGAGAAGGTAACCTTGAAGGATAAGAGAAGTGCGCTCTTAGATTTGGTTTCTCAATAATTATGCTAACTCCTCCCAAGCGGCAGCAAAGGCAAAACGTAACACTGCTAAGCCAACCGCCTCGTACATCCTGATCACCACCTTACCCGCCGCATACCGAGTCCCCGAGATAATTGCTCCCTCCCTCATTGGCAGCGGAGAGGAAGAGGCGGCCTACATTGGACTATGCACCGTTATCGTGTCCTACATCTCGATGAACCCCAACGAACAGATTCCAGATCATAAATTAATGAGGTTCTTGCGACGACTCAATGTGGAAGAGAATACGCCTCTGGACAAGACAGTGGTGGTGCTGAATAAAATGCAGAAACAAGGTTATATTTGGAAGGTTACAGACAGACAGGCAGAAGAAGAGACAATCGATTGGAGGGTTGGACCAAGAGGAAAGGTAGAAATAGGGAACATGGGCGTTCACGGGTTTGTGAAGACGATTTGGGGCGATGATGCGCCTGAAGACCTTGATAAAAGGCTGCAAACAAGTCTGGGTATGGAGGTTAGAGGTAGTGGGGTTAACGGGGCAGAGGAGGACGAGCCAGAGGAAGAAGCAAGTCCTGGCAGAGGAAGTCCATCTCGGAGAAGGAGAAGAGATGATTGAGAAAAATGATATTTGTTGACATGTACTTGCATTTCACGCGCAAGGGCGCCTTGCCTTATCTTGCGAGAATCTTGCTTGCCAATCGAAACATTTTATGCCCGGCTTCCCATTCTTGTGTGCATCCTGTGGTATTCCCAAGGCCATAGATGCCAATTGCCAACGCCTAAACTCCATCCCCTGCTACTTGCGCCTTTCTGTGTGGGAATCGAGGATGTTGCTCTGTTTCGAAAAGAACCCGCCGTAGCTACCATCAATTCGAGCGTGCTCCCTTCGTGCTCCCTGGACTCTATCAATCTTGAACCTCTGGCGGTTTCCCGACCGGTTGAACCATTTTCTATGACATTGTAAGTCCTGTATGTATTGCAAGAAGAGTACAAATAAACATACCTCAATCATCTGTCCCCTAACCTTCTCTCGGCATTCTCCCATGCCAATCGCCATGTAGCTCAGGAGAGGAGGATGTCCAACATAACTGGCATAGCTATCCCTCTGTATGTTGGACGACCACTCGAACTTTGTGGTGTCTGCGTGCCCTGTGCCGACATAGCGAGCCTGAAGCTGCTCGAGTTGCTGTTGAGCGCGGAGTTTGTCGGCCTAGAATAGAGGAACTGTTAGAAAAGTGCGCGGTAGACTTGTTTGGGACTGAGAACATACCATCTTGAATGTTGATGTTGAAGCGTTGATGGAGCCGGGCTGTCGAGCACTGAAGAGGGAAGGCAAACCTTAGGCTGCGACGATGTAAACGCACTAGTGATTGCCCCCCTCGGGATTCATAGTTGGCTTCTATTGTTGACAACTTCACAACATCTTCACCCGAGTACCAATTATATCTGTACGGCTCGAGACCGGACGTGTGTACATCAGATTGTAATATTTGTAACTCGAACTCCTATCCCAATCAATCAATACCGCACCCATGGAGTACGTTCCCTTTCTATACACGTGATGTATTACACGTGATGTTTTCAGTGTAGCTCTTTTCCTCTTTACTGAAGATCGTTATTTGGTTATATTGCTAATTTTTGCTAGGGGTAGCGAATATGGCATTAGACCGGACCATGTTGTTGGTTTTGGCAAATCAACCTTCCCCTTCTCCATCGATGAGAGAGTCAGTCAAGTGGAGCGATTCCAACGCGCAAAGGAAGAACTCGAATCCAAATTGAAATCGATCCGGAATTTCTATGCCTCTCCTCATGCTCCAGCACACTCCGGTCCCCCCAATTGCGCCAGATGCAAAACAAAGAATCGTCGAGTCGCCGAAGCATATTATGACTTCTACCAAGCAAATGCGCCATGGAATTCAAGTCGACCCAGCGACATCTCGGATCTGGATAAAGTGTTCAATGACTCCCAAGGCCCGCAGTTGAAAGAAATGCATTGTGTTTTCCAAACCGTCTTGCGCGAGCACCTCAAAAACGATTTTTGTGCCCCTCAGCAGGGCGATGACGCCGATATCAAGAAGTACAAAGCCGCAACGGCGAATATGTTGCAAAACGGTCGCGACATTCAGGATACCATCAAGTACTACACCGAGGAACAACTCCAAGCTTCCAAAATCCCGGGGACCGCGGACTTCATCAAGACTCTTCAGGGTGCGAAGAATCCGACTCAACGCGCGCAAGCATATGTCAATTTCTACTGCAAAATCTACCCGGAAGACACGCCCCAACAGAAGAACTTCAAGACCAAATATGCCCGGATGTTTGAAAGTCTCACGCCACACGATATCGTGGTACGCGCTATGCAAAAAGAAGCGGAGGAATCACAAGCCAGCAAAGTCTCCGCACTGCAGAGGGAGATGGATGAGTTACAAATGGCGTTTTCGGCCCATCAAAAGAATAAAGCTAAGAAGGCGGAGAAGGATCAAAGGATTCATGACCGCGAGTTGACACCGAGATATGTGAGTTGCAATTTGGAGGAGTGTCCGCTGGATAGCATTAATATCTCCAACGAAGAGATCATTGAGTGCGCGATTTGCGAATGGCTTGAACGGAAGGGCAGGAGGAGGGGGCCTATTTACTATTGTTCTGTTGAACATGCTGAGGAGGATTTTGTCGATCATGAGAAGCATGAACATCAGTGTTGTATGGGGAGGGCTTGTACTTATTATCCTGCTATTGGACCTGGTGGGGATAGTAGACATGATAGTACGGATCTCGGGGGGATTTGTTATGATTGCGAGATTCATGAGGTTGTTAGCTTTTTCTGCTCAGAAGATTGTTATCGGGCGAACTTGGTAAGTCTTATGAGATAGGCATTGGATATGAGCTGACCAGTTTTTTAGGACAATCATCGTGAACAAGTTCATCATGATAGAGATATCCCGAATACGGCGAACCATCTTGTTGGTTATGAACCTGCGACGGATATAGAGATAATGCCGTAGATACATCTATACTAAGGAGAAAATATATAGAATAATTATACGTCGAAAGTGCGATCAAATGTCTAAGTTCTAGGTCTAGTCTTATCTTTAAAAATAAAGATAAGACATTGGACTATATATTCAGAAAAAGCCACAACACCATCTTCCTCTCCAACACCAGATTCTCTAACACAAATAGCATCATACTTCCTCCACCTCCCAACCCTCTACTTCCACTGTCCTCCCTATGCCCTAAGGAGAGGAGGGAATAAACGCTCACCGGTTACTGCGCTCATTACCCCGGGGTGTCTATGGCATGAATGGAAATTGGAAATTGGTGATGTATTCAAGGAGGAGGGGTTTATCGATGGGAGAGGTGTTGTTAGTTCTTGGGCCGGAACAAAGAATGGGGAAGAGGGATATTTGAGGAATAGGAGAAGGAGGTGGTGGGGTGAGAGTGGGAAGAAGTGGTTTTATGAACAGAAACAAAAGCAGGAGGGGGGTGGGGGATGGAGAGATAAACTGGAGGAGGGAGAGAAAGAGCGGGAAAGGCCCAGGAAACCGGAGGTGGTGGTGGTTGTGAAATGGGTTGCACCGCTCAAGCGCGGGAGGGAATACCGTTTCCAATGGCGAGGATTTGAGCTCGTATGGAAGGGGACGGGGATGGTGGGGTTACCGGGTAAGAGGTTTGCTCGGTTTAGCAATGCGACGACGAGGTTTAGTCACTTGAAACTTGTGGTTGTTGTCCCGCGTCCTGGTATAGCTGGGAAAGAGGGAGAGGAGGTTGGTAAGGACGATGTTGTACTTGCGAGGTATACTTCTACGATGGCGAGATGGAAGGCGGGTCGACTTGAGATTTTCAAGGAGGCTATTGATACCTCAAGCTCTGGCTTCTCAAATGACTGAGAAGCGGCCGGTGTCAGCGGAGAAGCCATTTGAGGACCCCAGCTTACTCAAGAGGGATTTGGACAAAATCCGGGTGACGTTGAAGGATCTGGTGGTTGCTTCTGGCATGTGTAGGGTTATCGGGGAGTTTGAGAAGAGAGGGGTGTTGTATGCTATTTTGCTTTTGCTTCTTGAAACTGCTCAAAATGGTGGTGGATGAGTTTATAAGTTGTTTAGGATCCTGATTGAAGGACCTTGAAAATAGATTCGTGGTCGAATTTTGCCGGGGATATTTTTTGTTTGTAGATTCTTTGGCGCGAGCTGGACTTTCACGTTTCTGCGGGTTGTGATAGCATTGGGATGCCATAGAGTTTTGCTTGTTACAGTTAGTCTCGGAGGGTTGTCCTCAAACAGTTCTCGTACGTTGAACATACTCTTTGTTCAAGGTCTCTCTTCTTCCTCTCAAAGCTATTGAAAGTCCGGCTATCAAAAAAAATCACATCAGAAGACCAATACACCGAAGAAAAACTTGATTCCAGATATATGCTTCATAACCGAGTCCCCCAAAAACACCATATTCCACAGCACCATGCTGGGAAAAAACAAAAACCAAGGTTTGCGTACATCCCTATCATTACATAAGTCCAATAGTAACATCACCTTTCACCCTCGCATAGAGATCAACCTACCACCAAAAGCAAGTCAGTCTTTCCGTTTCCCTCTGACAATAATCTCACACGTCGCCTTATGATGGACACGTACCTCAACCTCTAGGTCTAATTCTATTTTTATTTTCAAAGAGTTCTCCATGTCTTTATAAGGACGATCCTTAATTCTCGATTCGCGGATGGCGGCTGGTCTATAGCCTTCTGCGCGGGGAGGCATCATGTATTGTTGTTCTTGTTGGGGCTGCACCTGCTGTTGAGGTTGTGCTTGTGCTTGTGGTGGGGGTTGAGTTTGCTGCACTTGTTGTTTTTCAGGGGCAGTGGATTTTTGGAGTTGCTTGTCTTGTGCTGGCTCCTCTGGGGTTTCGGCGTCGTCCGTCTCGTACTCGTACTCTTGGTTCTCTTGTTCTTTTTCTTGTTGTTTGGTGTCAGCCATGATGGCGGTTTCTTGCTATTGATGTATTAGCAAGGGTACCAAATTGCAAAGTACTGTGGGAGAATAGAAGAAAGCAAGAGCAACAATACCTTTTCTTTTCTCGGAGTTGAGGGGAAGACTTGTGAGAAGTTGGTCCACTGAAGATTACGGGAACCGAGAACCGAATGATTTGACCGAAAAATGGCTTGGGAACAAAGACACAAACACTTTGAAGAATTGAAGAATAGAGAACAATATAATATTCAATCGAAGGGAACCGCTTCTTTTATGACATGCAATTCTCACTCTTCATCATATGCATACACATTCCGCATCCCATCATCGAGCTGTCCCTTCCTTGTTTCTTGCCTGCGTTGCGGATCTGACGTCACTCGCTTAACGAAACTGGGGGTACACAGGGGTAAGCCACATTGAGGGGAAGGTGTGAGGGATGATCCTTATTTTGCTACGTGCGATGAGGAGTTTCTATTCGTTCATAAATAGATAGGTTCTAGATCCTCAGATGGGTGGGTGTATTTTGATCAACGCCGCATAAAGTGGAGCTGTGATGTCGTCAATCACTGTGCGACCTTAACGAGCTTCTATAAAATGCACCGCACGTATCCTGAATAGCCGAGAATCTGCTTACATAGGTACGTGTATAAGTTAATGTCTAACTCTAAAAGGGTCCATAAGCTAAGAATCCACTTCTTAGGGTTCTAATTTCCAAAGGTATGATAGACTCTGAAATGGATAGCCTTACAACTGTAAATATACATATATAACACTTCATAATAAGGCTGCAGTATTGAGCTACGCTCCCTTGTCTCCAACTATTTTCCAAGAACTACAAGCCAATACTAATGCTGTTTTGTTTTATAAAGACAAAACTCTAAATAAATACATCCTAAAACCCGCTCTAGCACAAAATTAATCCGGAGTAAGCATGACTCTAACAGCCCTAATAATTCTAACAATCACCAACGCTGTAAAAATCCCGGCTCCTGCCTTACCGGCTGTTGTTATAGGTTTTCCTAATAGTCGTTTAGCATCTGTCGTCGCTCTAGTATCCACCAAATCCCCTTTACTCGTACCAGTTCCTAGGACTGCTGATCTCCACCTAGGAGCTTTGTTCACTAAATTGCTCTGTATAATCTCTATTGCTGCCATCTGCTCGCCTACTCCTAAACTTCTATCGTTTTTCATATCCGTCTATTTCAGTCCATAAGCTGTTCCGGTGGTTCCGGCGGTACAAATTTTTACTGCGGCTACTGCAGAAGTGTGGAACTCTTTCATAATGTTGTCGTGTGTGTATGGTACCAGTTTAGCTGTGGCAGCGAGCCATCTAGTATAGTATGCTTTAAAACTTCGCTGATCGACATTGCATTTCGCGGCAGGTTCGCATCCTTCGTACATAACTCCTTCCATAAAGAATTTCGAGCCAGCTTCAATCAATCTGTTAACCCGGGTTTTCCATATTTCGCTGCCATTTGTGTGGTTGTACATTGCAGTAGCTCCTAGAAGAAACACACCACTGTTGTACGTCTAGGTATTCGCATCCATTTGGGTGAAGTTGTCTGTATTATGGGCACCATCAACGATATGATAGGTATCGTGTTTGATAAGTTTCACATTCCACATCTAGTCCCAAGTTTTGATCGCCTCGTCTGCGTATGTCGTATTTCTAGAGTACAATGCGAGTCGTGTAGCCAGATTAAAATAGCAGCCGTTCGAGATAGAGTTCTTGTAGTTGTATCCAGTATTAAAAGGGAAAATCTGCTATCGAAGTCCACCACTATAAGAAGGATCCCATCGAGGTTGTTGCGTGTTGAAGACTGTCTTGGCAAGTGTAAACCAACCTGGCTTTTCATCAGGAGGATCCGGAAATCCTGTCTCTGCTGCTGTCATTGCTGCCATCCCCTAAAACGCCTGCTCATCATTTCCCAACGTCTTCGACTGATTTACTGGCATAAAATTGTATTCTTCTCTGGCTTGATGTAGTATGCCTTGACTGACTACCTCGTTATATTCCGTGTTTCCCGTATAATACTAGTAATTGATTAATGAACCGAACCTATGAGAAAAGAAAACTTGTTAGCTCTAATTCGGTACTGGATTTTAAGATTCATGACTTACATGGCTCTGCATTCCCACTAGAAATAAGGATCTGGCAAATTTCCAGGTGTATCTCCTGTGTTATTTCCCGTGTAGTATTTCATCATGTCATACGCAGCTGTGCTAGCCGCTCTCTTGATAGAGTTATCATGTTGAAGATCTAAAGTGATAGCAGCATGTGCAAGTTGTCCGGCAAGCGTGTAGATAGTGACCAAGGAAGAAAATGAAGGAAGTTTCATGATGTTTGTTTGTTGGATATCTTGGTAGTAAATTAAAGACCGGACGAAAAAAGGAAAACGTTAAGATCTAAGCTATAAATAGTGTGCCAGATCTGAGTGAAAAAAGATTTGAATAGAAACAATGGTTTGGAAAAATAACGAGTGGATATATTTGTTAATAACAGAAAAAAGTTTATGGGAATGAGGGGGAAGGAGATGGGATGAATGATAGTACTCTTCGTTTATCCGACCCCGCTAAGCTGGGAAGCGTAGCATAGTCGTAATCCTAAGTTTTGGCTAGACTTTTGGGAGCGCCAAATCGCCATTAGGAGCGGATACTAAGACATTGGCACACTTGGGAGAGTCTCGGGTGTAGAGAAGATCAGGCCTTATTGGTAAGGAATGTTGGAGTGATTGAAATTGTTATTATCATGGCGCCGAGTTAAATTCGCTTAGTTCTCTTAGCTTACTCAAAAACGTGACCTTTCAGAGGTATTATTGCCTTACAGGGTTTAGGTGCTAGAGGTGGACTCTCTAAAGACTATTATATAATAACTAAGTATAATAATTATTATATAAGAGTTAATAAATACCTTAACTATTAGACGATAATTAAGGATTTTAACTATTAAGCGAGCTTACTTCTTAAAAGAGAATTAATTATTAAAAAGCTTTACTTATTAAATAATTTCTTAAGAATTAAAGTCTCTTAAGACTAGTATAAGTATATACTAACTAGAAGAACTATATACTAGGTATATAGATATCTACGCCTAGTAGATAAAGGCTTTTATATAACTTAATATTATTTATAAAGAATAAATATTAACGCTATTACTAGAGAGTATTACTAGTCTATACGTATAGGCTAAAATCAACTAAAAACATATTAAAAGTCACTCTCTTTATAGCTTTATAACTTAAAATAGATAGTATACTATATTATAATAATAATAATATATATATTAGTAATTCTATATCTAGAAACTAGGATTAACTAAATAGAGAATTATCTCGCTTAGCGGCTCTGCTACTCTAGCGCGCTTACTACTTTGAGAAAGCTATTAGAGCCTCTACTAGCTTATATTAAGTCTCTATCTTATATATAAATCTAGCGCTACTTTCTATCTTAATATCTTATTCTCTTTCTAACTTTCTAACGCTTTTACTATATACTATCTTCGTTATAAGACTATCTCGGCTTTACTATTATTCTACGAGATAGTTATATTACGTATTCTAATTCTTAAATTTCTCTTACTAGACTAGCTTACTAATTACCTAGTACTTTATTACGAATTATATACTATAGAGTACGTAGTCTAGATAGCGTTCTAATAGAATAAGATATAAGTATCTAGGAAAAGGAGATAATATAGAAGAGAATCTATAATAGGAAGATATTTAAGAATTCTAAGATCTTACTAATAGAGATTAGTTAGAGGTTATATAGTATAACTCGCTAGATAGAGTAACTAGTTAACTAGTCTAGTAGCGATAAAGGAATTAAGCTACTAAGCTAGTATAAGAGTATAAAGGTTCTATATAAGACTAGTACGTCTACTATTAGATCTAAGCTTTATACTTAACTTTAGTTATTAATCTTATTATCTTATTTAATATCTTTAATATAAGTAATAAGTTTACTTTCAAGTAAATAATCTAGTATATCTATACTTCTTACTTATATACTAACTTTTAAGACTTAGTTATCTTTGTTTATTATACTTTAAGTCTCTACTTAGAAGTTTAGTTACTATAGCCTTCGTACTCTCTATAGACTCTACTACTACTAGCTAAACTAACGTCGAAGCTATATCTAGTAGTACTACTAAGCCGATATCTACTAGTATATAGCTAGTTAATAACAATTATAACGTTAGTATATCTAACGTATATAAACTCTATATATCTAAGTCTATTAAGATTAAGATACTAGATATCTACTTTAACTTTAACTTAGATAAGTTTAAAGATAAATCTATAGAAATAACTAAGATTATATTTAAGTCTTAGAAGAGATTTAAGTAAGCTATTTAGAGAGCCTTTAGAGACTTCGATATTATTATAATCTATAACTGAAAGTAAAGATATAAGAGTATATATATATATATATATTCGAGAATTAAAAGCTATAGTTATAAGAACGAGAGAATATAGAATATATACTTTATAAAAAGAGATATTTCTACTAACTATAAAGAGCTTTTAATCTTATTAGATAGTGTTTTAGCTTTCCCCGCCTTAGTTAGCCTAGTACTTAGGATAGAATAGGCTACTTATCTAGGTAAGAATAGAAGAGGCTAGGCTAGATTAGGATTAAGGCTAGGCTAAGTTTAGTAGGCTAGGTACTCTAACTAGGATAAGAGTAGCTAGGAAAGTTCTAAAAATAGAATATAAGTAGCTAAGCAGATAAAAAAAGGAAGGTAACCCTCTAATTAGAACCTAGACTCTCTTTTCTACCTACTTTCTAGATATTAAGTAAAATTAGAGCCGCCTTCTAGGCTTTAAGCGAGATTAACTAGCCTAACTCTTCCTATCCTAGCCTCTCTATTTAGTAAGGAAAGGTAAGTAAGTACTATAGAATAGGAGTAGCTAGAAAAGCTAGAATTTAAGAATAGAAGAAGGTAGAATAGCTTTAAAATAGAGATAGAAGAGAGAAGAAGTGTTAAGATAGAATAGAATAATAGATTAGATAGAGAAATCTAAAACACTATTATTAGAAATCCGTCTAAGTTTTATAGCTCTAATAGTTATATTATAACAGTCTAGTTCTGGTTTCAGACCTGTCACGTGACTCTTTCACTGCCTAGGAGAATTCTATATATTAGCATCGTCGCTCTTTACCTTTAGTTTTCGCGTTAATAACTACGAATAGACTACTTCTCTACTCTACTCCTACTTTATTATTATATTAAACTAAAGGTCTCCTTTCTTATCTTATAAAGGATTTAAAATATATTAGACTCTTAACCTTACTTCTATTCTAGCCTTCTTACCGCCGACTCTACGAACCTCTTTAAACGGCTTCTTTTAGACCTCTCGCTAGTAACTCTCGAATTAATACTAAGCTTAAGACCCCTCCTTCTAGTATCTTTGGATCCTCTTCTTCTAGTATCTTCGGATCCTCTTCTTCTAGTATCTTTAGATCCTCTCCTTTTAGTATCTTTAGATCCTCTCCTTCTAGCGTCTATAGACTCTCTTCTAGTATCTTCGGATCTCTCTCTCTAGCGTCTACGGACCCCTCTCTCTCTCTCTTTAAATAGCTAGTATCTAACTGCTCTAATAATAGACTTTGATATTATACGCTAGGTATATAACTTTAGCTCTCTTATTAAGAAGAAATATTAATACGCTCGCGTAATAAGATAGCTTATCTAGCTCGTTATTAGTTAATCTAAGCCTTCTACTATTAAGAAGCTCTACGCTCTAATAAGAGAAGCCTTTTAAATAGACCTTCTTACTTTTAGCTATATTGTTTTCTAATAACTCTTAAAGCCTTCTCCTCCTTCTAATATTACGAAAGCTAATATTATAAAAGCTCTTAAAGCCTATACTTTAGTAATCGACAAAATCGTAGAAGTATATACTAGTTACTTAGCGGATTATATAGATTAGTATTAGAGAGCGAATATAGAGAGTTTTAGGTAACTCGGCGTATAGCTAGTATCTTACTACTCTTATAAAGCTAGTATCTTATAGCTACCTTAATAGAAGGAAGAGTATAGGCTAGGACTAGTAGATATGTAAATAGATAAGATAACCGACTATATCTAGTCTATAGGTTTCTATAGAGCTCGAGAGCGAGCTCTACTAAAGAGAGGGAAATATAATAGTCTAGTTCTAGTTTTAGATCTAATACGTAACTCTTTCACTACCTAGTAGAATCCTATATATTAGTATTGTTTAGAGCTATCTTCGCTCTTTACTTTTAGTTTTCGCGTTAATAACTACGAATAGACTACTTCTCTACTCTACTTCTGCCTTATTATTATATATATATAGAACTAAGAATCACGTATTATAGACTAGCGCTATAATAGTAGCTAGCTAGCTAGCTTATTATATTTGATATTCTTTAAGCTCTTTAGTTAGAATAGTAGCTTAACTTAAGTTATAGATTTTATAGTACTAAAAGAGATAGAAAAATTAAATTTATAAATATATAAAATTTATTTTTATTATTATATTTCGATTTTATACGAATATACTTAGTATAATAACTAGATTAAGCTATATCTATAATATATCTTCGATCTTAGAAAGTAGATTATAAATAAGATATAATTTCTTATTATATAGCGTCGATACTATTTATAAGATAGAAGCGTTCTTTCTTCTTTTTATATATATTTAGTTATAATATTATAGAAAACATTATAATAAGAGAAAGCTACTAGCCTTCTAATAGAGTTTCTTAGGTTATACTTAAGTATAGAGATATACTAAGCTAAGAAGAGAATAGTATTACTATAAGAAATCTAAATAGTAGTAGAGTATATAGACGTAATAGAATAATTAGTATTCTATTATAATATAGAATATAGAATACTCTATCTAACTTTCTAGTTATATATATCTAGATCTCTTAGACCTTCGTTCTATCTATAGATATCTTGAAACTATCTATAGTATTAATAGTAGTAGTTTAGTTACGAGTTAATATCGAGGCGCTATTATATATCTCTTGTCTTACTATTGATATACTAATTTAACTGATCTCTAAGCTTTAAGAGAGCTAAGTTATAACGTTATAACTACCTCTTCTAAGAGCTATATAACTCGTATATTATTATAACTTAGCTCTAGTATTAAATAGCTTTTACGATTTATTATTATTAGTAGTTTTTATCTTTAGCGCTTATATATATAAAGTAGTAGCTAAGATATATATTTTATATATAAATATTACTTTTAGTAATTAAAAGTGTAGAAGTATTATACTTTTAGTAGTTAATAGTATACTTTTATAAAAGAGCTAATTTATTTATATTATATTAATATATATAGTACTTTTAGTAGTTAATAGACTAAAAGTACTCTACTTTTAGTACTTTATTATATTTTTCTTTAAAAAATTAGTAGTTAATAGAGTACTTCTCTAAAAAGGCGAATTTATTTATATTCTATTTATATATATATTACTTTTAGTAGATAATAGACGAGAAGTATTCTAGGTTAAGTAGTTAATAAGCTAAAAGTGCTTTAACTTTAGTAGCTAATAGTTTTATAAAAAAGCTAATTTAAGTATTTTATATATCTATAACTTTAAACTATTTTAAACGCGAATATTAATATATCACGTTTATAAGAGCTAATTATTAGTATGACTTATAGTTATAAAAGCGATATAAAAAGAGTTATATTATTATTTATATATACTAAGTAAAGCTAGCTACGATGACTACTTAAGTAGCTCTTAAGCGAGAAGGTTACGTATTACTACGTGTTTCTACGTATACTAATCTAAGTAGCTATTTACTCTTAAATATATACTAACACTAGTACTTCTTTAAAATAATAGAAGTTAGCGTCTTAAAAATCATCAAAATCTCCTATCTAATCTAACTAATAAGGAGCTCTTATTATCTCTTATTCCGTTCTATATATCTAGCTTATTTATATTAACCTAAATCGAAGTATATATTTCTTCGTATTAGTGAGCCTCTGCTAGGATTGTTCTATCGCCGATTATACTCTAGACGTTCGGTAGAAATGTTAAAGTTATTACTATCGCTTAAATTAGAGATAAAGGTTTCGAACTCTTGGAATAATACTTCGAAGTCGCTTAGAGACCTCGGAAGCTTTCGGAGTTAGTCATGTCCGCGCCTCTAGAGCAGTTTCAAAAGAGGTTCTAGGATATTAGCGTTCTAATGAATTTCTAAATAACAAAGTTAATATTAAGAGGAGAGTAAATAACAAAGTCGATATTAGAGAGAGAGTAAATAATAAAGTCGATATTAAGAGAGAGTCTATTATTTAATATCTTACCTACTCTAGTATACTTCCTATCTACTCTAAGGCTCGAGATCTCTCTCTTTTTTATAAGGTTATAGTATTAGATTATTTATTAGATTATTTAATAATACTGTCCTAGAAACTCCTCTATCTACTAGTGCTATTCTAAAAGTTTTAGAAGTTTTAAAAAAGTATAGCTTTATAACTATAGGTTAAAACTTTATAAGACTGCCTAGTAGTACTACGATATAGTCCTTATTCCTAACTCCGTTATCTTAAGTTTAAGCGGTATATAATAGACCTAGGTTAGCGAGATCGTTGAAGTTATATTACTACTGTTTTTATTATCTTTTAGTATATTTCTCTATATATTTATAACAGGATCTAAAGACTTTAGTACTAGCTCTCTTAACTACTATAGCTCTTAATTCTTCGTCTAACTACTTAGTTTCGTTAACCTTAGTAGCGGTATTATATAGTGCCTAAGTGTGCCTATCTATCTCGACCTATATACCTCTACTATAAAGTGTTTATTATAACTTAGTAGTAGTAGACTAGTAGATCTTAGTAAAGTTATCTTAGTCCTATCTCTTAAAGTCTACTTAAAATTTATTCTAAAGAAGAAGGTCTTTGTTCTATTCTTTAGCGTATTCCTCTTCTTATTTAGTAGTATATATCGTCTCTTCTATTAGAGTTAGTATGTCTACTATATTATAATAGATATTATTATCGAGTTTCGAATATCTCAGATAGTATAAATTGTCTTAGAGAGAGGTAGAAGGTTAAGAGTAGTAATTAACACTTCTTATCTTAAGAAGCGTTTATATTTTATTAAATCGAAGTATTAGTATTAACGATTTTATATATAGTAGGCGTTTAAGAGGTCTCTTAGAGGTTAGTAGAGAGTCGGTAAGAGGTTAGTATTTATAATTAGCGCTTCTTATCTTAAAAAGCGTTTATAGTATATTATCGAAAAGTTATTAAATAGTAGAAGGAATTATAATCGGAGAAGAGGAGTCTACTAGTAATATTAAGTTTACTCTTATATAAGTATGTCTATAGTAGAAATATACGAAGTAACTAAGTATCTAATCTATATGTCTACTAATTAGTATTAGTATAACTTATAGTTATAAAAGCGATATAAAAAGAGTTATATTATCGTTCGTATATACTAAGTAAAGCTAGCTACGATGACTACTTAAGTAGCTCTTAAGTAAGAAGGTTACGTATTACTACGTGTTTCTACGTATACTAATCTAAGTAGCTATTTACTCTTAAATATATACCGACACTAATTAATAGTAAAACTAAGTTATAATAATAATATAGCTTTTAGAAGAGAAGCTAATTTATAATAATATATAAGTTATATAGCTCTTAGAAGAGATAGTTATAACGTTATAAGTTAAATTAGTATATCTATAGTAGTTAAAACCTCTTAATACTAAGCTCTCTTAAATCTAAGCTAACCTTTAACATTTTCACGTATCAGAGGCTCTGTTTGAATTAGAAAAAATTTCTGAGATAATCTATAGGTTATCTAAGACTTATATTATTTCATATTATTCGTAGTCCGGGAGTTATTATTCGGACTAAGTACTATAGACGGACTAGCAACTTCCCGACGACTTATTCTTAGTAATTATCTCGGGAGCGAATAATCCTAATTATGTACTTTAAGAGTTATATGATTCGAAGGATTATATTATAACTTTTCAAATAATCTCTAAAATGATCCGATCTAAACAGAGTCTGAAAAAATCTTACTACCTTCTAGGAAACCATGTACTAACAACTGGCCCAACTACTACACTAGGGTTCAGCGGGGAACATAGGTTGACTCAAGTCCGAGGGCCCTGGGCGATCCTTATACTGTCGCGTATTTTCGCTCTAATAACCAGCTTTAGAGATACGAAGACTTAACATCTATACGCGGTGTATTCTACGAACCTCTAGTAGTCCTACTTCGTCTCTAGAACTATCTATAGAGCTAAGTTTAAGTTAAAAAAGCGACGTGGTAATACCCCTTTTTATAACTATTAGAGTTTTAGGCTTCTCGACCTTCTATAAAGAAGCTATATTATATATAGTAATATATTAGATATTAGCGAAAAAGACTTATATAGCTTATTTACTTAATAGTAGTATCTGCGGACTACTAAAACGAACTAATTAAGAAAGCCTCTAAAGCTAATTCTATATATTTGCTAATACTAGAGAACTTCTACTCTAGATATGCCACGGAATTATATATAACTCTAAGAAGGTAAAAGCTATATACTAACCTAAGATTAGAGGTAATACCTATAGTAGTTACTCTATATAGTTAGTATATACTATATTCGAGTTAAGAGAATTACTAGAAGAGGTAAAGAACTCTCGGTAATAGTAATAGAGTGATTAGAAGAGGCCTAGGTAGTATAAATAGGAGTATTAAACTAGAGGAGTCTTTAAAACTAGAGAATGGATTCTCTACTATCTATAATCGTTATATATAGATATTTAAAGTATATTTAGTAGTATATTAGATAAAGTAGTATAAATACTCTTAGAGAGGCATAGGACTATAGAGTAGAGAAACAGAGGATAGAACTAGGAGACTTAGGTTAAGGATATATTAGAGGATAGTTCTATATAAGATAGTATACTAGAAGACAATTATTATTAGTCTTATATAGAGAAGAGCTAACTAAGCTCTTTTTTATAAGTGCTATTATAAAGAACTAAATCAGTTATTTATAAGAATAACTAAAAAACATTAAATTCGAATCAGAATAGAGGGAATAGAAGGAGATACTAAGCTATTACTAGGATATAAAGCTAAGAGTATAGAGATATATATATATAGTAGGCCTAGTAATAGATACTCTAAGAAGTGTATAAGCTACTTTTAGATAAAACTCTATAAATAAGTGCGTTTACATAGCGCCGGCTTTAGGTAGCTAAAAAGATTATTTGAATATAAAAAAAAAAAAAAAAAATAACCAGCTTTATAGCAGTGCGGGCCATTTGCGATCTCAACACCTTGACAAATTGCCCTTGACATAGCATCCGCAACGCACTGGTGACCATCATACTCCAAATTGCCCTTCGTGATCAAACCAAAGTTTACCGTGAGTCCAGGGACGCTGGTTAGAACATCGTTGTCACCGCCATCAAGAGTCATGGCTGCATTGAGGGGGTCTGCTTTGTTGCATGCGGGAGTGCTTGAACTGGATGGCGGAAGGACGAATTTAACACCGCAAGTTTTCTCCAGGGCGGTGTAGAAGGCATCACACCATGATGATGGGTTCTGGCCTGTGCCACTCATTCGAATTGTGTACCAAACTTGTGTTTGAAGACCTGAGCCAACGGCGGGTTGGGACATGCAGTCTATGAGTGTGTAAGGTAGGTATAGAGCAGCAAAATAGCAAGCATCGGCGTCGGTGTATGCGGCATTGCCACGTTGAACTATTCTCGATGAATTAGTCCCTGAAATGGCTTTGACTTGCGAGAGGATAGTGAGGAACGTTGTAGCGAGGAGAAGATTCATTTTTGCGGCTTGTGCGGGGATATTACTCGGTGTCGCGGGATTTTTAAGAGTTTGGAACAGTAAAGTGGGTGAGAAAGTATGGGTAACAACTTATGATAGAATTGTTCTTGCCTATTTGTCTTTCGTTCTGCCCTTGGAAGTTCCATCCAAACTGAGAGATCTCTATATTTAAGCCTTTGAGACTTGAATATCAATTCGTAGCGTCTCCCCACAACCCTTGTAAGTGCCCTTACAGTTACTATCGGCACAGCTCTACACGAGGGAGGCTTTTAGCTGAAGCGCTTAAGACCCAGTTAATTTCGAACATCTTGGAAATTTTGTTATAAATCGGCGGAGTTATTGAGAAAGCTCTAACTATAGCCTAGCATAGCCGAAGGGTTGTCAACATTCAAGGTCTCACTTAGCGACTAACATAAGCAACAGTCCGGACCGGCTGTCTATAGATAAGGAGTATTTTCAGTTGGTAGTACGTGGAACCTCGCTGTTTTCCAACATTTGTGGGCTCATCTTTATAGGGCTGAGGAAAAACTGTTGGTCTCGCTTAGGCTCGCCGCCTATTTACAGGGGAGGCTGTCAGTTGGTAGTACGTTAAATCCCGCTATTTCCCAACATTTGTATGTTTTCGTTGTCAAATTGCTATCACAGCTACTGCCCAGCCCAACGCGAAGTGGCTACTCATTCGATGAAGTACACCCAGGAGATGGCAGAATTTCTTGCTGGCAATTTATTTATGTCAGAAATCAGGTCCTCATGTCAGGCTGCGGATGCTTTGGCTTATACCTGAAAACCTCATTACATACCGAGGAATTAATTGGGCAATGACTGTGACTCGAAATATTGGCATTTTTTTCCCGCCTCTGAATGAATGACTCCAGAGGTTCAACATCCTCACTGCTACGTATTTCAACTTCGTATTTCATGCTTTCAAAGTCTCAATATACACACACAGCCCTCTCGACAACAAAGCACTCAGAATAGAACCAGCAATGCCGAACTCTCAAAAATCATCCTCTGTATTGCAATTTCATAGGCATGATGGCCTCGAATAAATAGATAACCTTTTACTCAATTCTTTTATATATACACCCAGCAGCAGCTACATCCAGCTTACCAGTAAAAATATCTTTTCCAAACCTAACATGTTTGCTAAAATGAAGGTATGACTTGTCCTAACTCTGAAAATGAAAAAGTGATTCTCACCCACATAGTTTACTTCTATTCTCCTCTTGCTAGTGGCATCCGTTTCAGCTAGAGTTCCCAATGACAGAGATGCCACTAGCAGCACGGCCATCACTCGCCGTGAAGAGCTCGTATCACTTCAAAGCCTCAAAGCCACCATCATCGAAGAAGACAGCAAACCAGAACGCGGCAACAAAACATCAAAACGCCAGAACGATACCGCATACACCGCATATATCACACAATACCCAAACAATCAAGTCCCCGACTTTGTAGTGTGCGCCAATGCAAATGGTGGGAACGCAGTAATGTACTCACAAGACGACATCATCCGGGCCCTCCAAACCGGCTGGGGTTATATCAATGCCCGCACCCCTAGACATTTACTTCCCTCTTTCGCAATGCGAACAACCCCGCATTATCTCACCGGCAACGATGACGAACTACAGGGCGTATATACTGGAGATGGAAGCTGGGTATACGGCGAGACATACGAATTCCCGATTCTTCCGAGCACGGTTGATGGGTCGCCGTGGAATGGTGGACGTGATTGGGGGTTGGATCGTGTAGTGTTTGACCGTAGAGGTGACTATATGGGTGTTGTCACACATCGGGGGTTGACTTACAATGGACTTCAGTAAGTAAAGCTTTTTCTTATCGAGCTTGTATTTGCCATTCAATGAGACTAACATGAGATAGCTGGGCCCAACCAACCGATATCAGGGGCCAGGTTAGACGTTTTCCAGGGGTTCCGGGATACGGGGACCTGAGACGGTATCCTTATGTTGCGCCAGGAGCATTTATGTACCATTGGCAACAATATCCGGAATAGAGGGGCAACGGAACTCTCTGTTACTTGGCGCTTTTATGCTACCTCGGTGGAGTGTTGCTGATTAAATAGTGTGATAAATGGAAGAGGATTGTGGGGAATTATCTGTTACTTAACACACTGACCAAAGGAGTTAATGGTCTCCTCTTGAGAACCACCGAGTAGAAACAAAAGAGTATCTTTATATTCCGAAAAAATCTGTGTTAGATCGAAAGAAGTCTCCAAGATGTCTAGATTAAGGGCCTGTTTGGCTCGCACATATTCGTCCTTTTTTAATATATGTAAGAGTTGGGGCCACAGCTCGTAGCACACCTAAGCGAGATTACCTACTCTACCTAATCTCTAACACCCTCTTTTTAAAAATCTACTATAATTTAACTATTTATCTAAAAGTTACTAAATTAAAGATAGTAGACCGAATCCTTTCCTCCTCTCCTATATACGAATCTAGCTAGAATTAGTATATACTAAAAAGAGCTAGAGTATAATAAGTATAAAGTAATAGAAAGTTATAAGAGTAGATATATAAAGAATTAGGGGTTCCTAGAACTATAGCGAGGCAGATTTATAAGAACAGAATAAGTCGGCGTATATATAAAGAGAAGATTTATTAAAAGAGAAAACTTAGTAAATAAGACTTATACTAAATTATCTAATTTAAATTAATAAATTATACTACTTATTATATAATGTTTAAGTAAGTCTAAAGCCTTCTTAATATCGACGTATTAGTATATATAATTTAGTAAGAACTATACTATATAGGCTACTTATTAGCTAACTTTAAGTAAAAAAGTGTCTTAGTTTTATATAATAATATAAATAGTAGAGAATTTCTGATTATATAGCCTTAAATCTAAAAGAGAGGGATTAATATAAGGTTATATAGTTAGATAAGTATATACTTAAGCTTAGAAAGAGTAAGAGGAGTTAGGTAATATAGTAAGTAGATAAGAAGAGGTGTCTAGACTATATTTAGTTAATATATTAGTTAGAGAGAGTGTTAGTTATAATTTAAGACGTGATTAGTTAGGATTATAAATCCTCTCTTATCTTTTTAAAGAAGGAATAAGGCTATAAAGAGGTGAATTCTTATATATATAAGGACTAAGTTCTTAAGCTAGTTATCTTCTCTCTATTTAATAAGCTTAGTACTAATTATATTTTTATAGAAGATAGTTTAAAGATATATAAAGGATATACTTGTTTAGCTAAGCTCTAATATAGTATCTATAGCTTTAATTAGCTACCTTCTTTACCTAATTTAAACGTAATTAAGAAGGTCTAGTAGTAGATAAAAGAAGAGCTAAAAAAGCTACTCTTTATACTAACTTCTAAGAGAGAGTTGATTAAAGAGATTTAAAGGCTTTAAGATTAGATAGATCTACGTAATTATTAGATATATATTAAGAGATTAATATATAAATTAGAAGATGTTATTAAACTATATAGATTAGCTACTATTTACTAATATATATCTTTAATTTAAAGGTAAAATAATTAGGTTTAGATTTATAGTCTAATTTTAAAAAAAAAAGTGTCGGTTTTAGTATTCTCGCTTAGATATGCTACGAGCTATAGCCTTAACTCTTACTACTAAGAATAATATACATGTATATAAAATATATATATATATTATAATATATACTAAAGTTTAACTAGTATATGTTATAGTACGCACTTTTGCTTATATATCCTATAAATATATATATGAAGATATACGCTACTAAAATAAAATAATATACTCCTTTAACCTCTTAACCTTCAACTTTTATATGTGTACACTTTTCTATAACTACTAGACGAAATGTGTAGTGAAATATATATACGAGCTAAACGATATAGAATATATCTAAGGTTAAACTCATAATATAAAGAGATATATACGAGCACCTTTTAACCCTGTACTCGTGTACAAATCGCATATATCTAAATTAAATTATATACGTGCTAAACAGGCCCTAAGTACTAGAATACTTTCGTTCAAAGGGTTTTCTTCGCTTGATATTTACTTTGATTCGGTCATATTTCTCCTCGGCTGTAACCGGTATCTCCATTTTTAGGCAGGACATATACTATGAAGACAGTAGTAGTGGTGAGAATAGTTCAAGAGCTAGGTAGGAAACTCATCATAGGGGTGGGCTAGGTATTGAAAATCTCTCAAAAAGTACAATAAATCGTTACAAAAAAATAAGATTCAGCAATTGGAAACACACTTATTGTCTTTGTAGTTATATAGGCCCGAGTCGCCCGAGGCATGAATCCCTCATAATACTCATATTGTTTCTACCGCGACCATATGAGCCAATGCGGCCCCAGCCCACCCCCTCGTCCTCTCTTTAACATCCTCTTGCCTTGCAATCTTTTCCCACTTCGTCTTCCAAAACTGCCACCTCTCATCTAACAATCCATCTGGTCCATTATACTCATCAGTTTCCTCCTTGGCATGCCTCGAGCCTACCTGCCACCCGCTATGAATCCCTAACCCAGCATGGCTTTTGAAATAACTCCCCGCATTGATAATCCATACCGCCGCAGCCGGAACATTCTCATCCAACTCCTCCGCATCCCTCCTCAGCTCAAGCGCATATCGCAAACACATAAGTCCCGACCTATCAAAGCCAAAAGTATTTTCGCCCTTCCTAGAGAGCACATCTTGCACCAGCATCGCCAGAAAAGCATTGATGTTAGTCCACTCCTCAACCGACCACCGGTCGCCATCAGAACGTTGTTTTACACCCCATCTGTTTTTATAATCAAAACTTTCGCCTTGCTCCATCGCTAAGCCCGGGTAGTCTTTCCAGCGGAATCCCTCCTTATTCCAGATTAGACCTGAGGCCTTGATGGTCTGGGTGCAAGCCTCGGGGGGAGGAGGTTGGTCCCGGAGCGCCTTCATGAATGCTACAAGTCGGCGGTGCCAGATATGGTTTGGTGGGATTTGGGTCGAGATATGCAGCACGAGGCAGAAAAGCGAGAAAACGAGGTTCTGGGGATGGAGAGGATCGTTTTCGGGCAATTTGCTTCTTGCAATTGTGAGTTGGTTCGTGATTTGCTCTGCAGTTGCGGCTGCGTCGATGTCAATTGTGGAGGAAGTTGTGGATTGAAGATAGTTGCGAAGTATCGTGAAGACGAGTGTGGGATCGGGTGGCCCATCCCATGCGTGTAAATTGATTGGGGCGCTGCTCTCGACGTCCATGATGAAGAGAAATAAAAAGAAGGGTGGTATCCTCAAAGTCTATTAAAATCCGCTTTAATGACGAAGAAGGAGATTTTTAAAGAGTATCACCTACGAGTCAGAAAGGATAAGAGGGTGAAGCATAATGGTATTTGCTTTATCAAGGATTATCGCCGGGGCTGAGTCGAATGTACGTTGGATACCAACATGCTATATTCATGCTGATTGGAAGAGGTTGTGACAACCTGTCATCTCGTGCAAAATACACGTGATGTTATAAACATGTGACGACACGCACAGCTGATGGAAGAGCACGACTACGTCAGGTATCACGAATGGTGAGATTCACACCGTGGAACTGTCTATTCGAAGATTCTAAGCTGAAGAGAGAAGAGAAGAAAGGACAGAAGCCTAGGAGCTGGAAGCTCTTTAAATACAGGAGGTGTGCCAAATGTCTCTACTTAGCCGAGTCCCAGCCAGGGGCTGGTCCGTAGCATAGCATAGTAGCGGTGAGAACCGTCACAAAACACCGAAGAAGAAGTTGTCTATAGCTACGATTATGTATATAAACAAATAGAGTTATTTCTCATTCCTCGAAAGATTCACTTAGTAGATAGGTCTAGGAATTAAGAACGTGAATATTAATATAATAGGAGTTATACTACGGATTTTTTATAAGTCGCTTTTTTTATTTTAGAAAATAAGAGAGTTTATATAACTATTACTAACTAGTAACTAAGATTAAGACTACTTTTATAAGAATATTATAAGAGAGATAAGATAAAAATAAATAACTAAAAATTCTAGTTCTCTATTAGTTTAAAAGATATTATAGAGTTAAAGTAGTTTAGAGAAATTAGAGATTAATTACGTTTAATATAATATATATATATTACTAGTGTTCTATATTTAAGCTCTCGTTTCTCTAGAACTCTCTTCTTTTATTATTTTATTATTCGCTTTATATAGTAGTATTTAGTCTAACTCTATACTATTTATAGTAAGTAAGTAGTTTACTCTATAACGTTTATAGAAGGTCTCTAGTTAAAAATATAACTAAAACCTCTTTTAGTTTATAGTAATACTAGTATACTTCTCTCTAATCTTCTTAGAACTATTATAAGTAAAATAATAGATATTAGAACTCTTATAAACTTTCTTAGTCTTCTATTTAAGAATTAGTAAGTAGTAATTATAATAACAGATATAGCTTAGAAATCTAGTAGTTCTAGCTACTTAAGCTAAAGAATAAGTAGTAGTCTTCTACTTACTCTTATTATTCTTATAAGTAGTACTATAATTAATCTCTTTTATAAAGCTTAAGAACGCTAATATAGAGGTCTTAGCTAATAAGAAACTCTATACTAGTACTAATAGATATCTTAATACCTACTATTAAAGAGAACGATTCACTTTTAGTAAATAAGATTAAGATCTTAATAGTAAATATAAGAGAAGCTATAATACTACTATCGTCGGCCTTAGAGTCTACTAAAGTAGTCTAGATTTATAAAACCTAGACCTAGAAGCTAGTAATTAGAATAGTATTTCCTAGAGTAATTTTATAGCTTTTCTAGACCTTATTAGTATATATCTTATTATTAATATCGTAGATTACACGTTTTTAAACAGCTTAGATAGCTAGAGAACCTATTCTAGGTAGTACTAGATCGCGAGTAATAGGAAAATCTTTCTATTTTAAAGATTATTAGCTTCGTTATTAGTATACTAAGAAATATATTTCGTATCTTTTATACTAGTATAGAAATCTCGTCCTCTTTTTGATTTCCTTCTCTATAGTTACTCGACTAATAAACGTATTAGTTATTATATTTAGCCTAGACTATAGCTTTAAAATAGCGCGACGCTAGAGTGCTAAACTCTAAGAGTAGAGAGATAAAGCGAGTAGAAAGAGTACGTAACACAGCGGTTCTACTATCTCTAAAACAAGAGATAGATTACTAATATATTACTACTAGTAATAAAAGACATAGAATTTTATAAGATAAAGACATTTCTAACTAAGCTTTTAGTTATAACTTTTATTCTACGTCTATAGTATTAAAGATTATTATTTTACTAATAAATTCTTTAAGAAATTTATTTAATATATACTATATATTACTTTATTATAGAAAAAATCTAAGAAGTTTTAAGTATCTACTTAATTAAATATTTCTACTTAGTTTAAAATGAATTTATAAAAGAGTTACTCTATAATTAGTAGAAGAAGTTAGAGACTTTTAATATATTTTTAGTTAATTTAAACTTATATATATAGAGTAGTAATACTCTCTAGTACTATTATAATATAAAGAATATATTTAACGAATTTAGCGAAAGTTAGTCTAGACGTATAAGAGCTATATATTCTTATTATTATATATAATATAGTAAAGCTAGATAAGTATAACCTAGTCTCTAGTCTCTACTTACTTAGTTTTAGTTATTATACGAGGCTTAACTAATTTTAACTCTTAAGCGACTTTTAACTCTTAAGCGAGAATCTTAACTTTTAAAAATCCTTAGCTCTTGAAAAAAACTTAAGCTTTAGATATAAAAACGATTATCTTTAGAGTCTCTATAATATTTAGATAATTAATATACTTTAACTCTTATCTAAGAATCTATTAAGCGTCTACTAGTTCTACTAAAATCTTTTAAGATATAATATTAGACTATATAATAGAGTAATATTCGTAGAGTACGCTCTATATACGCGCTATTAATTAAAAGAATAGTACTTAGTACGTTATTATTTCTCTAATATAATAGTTTATTTTATATAGTATATATAGACTAATAGCTAGTAATATAATATTATTAATATTAATTTTATCTTAGTTTCTTAGTCTTTTATATAATAAGCTATTTTAATAATTTTTAGAAAGTAAGCTAAAAAAATATCTTTACTAAGTCTAGCTTAGTTTATATATAATAATTAGTAAGAAATACGCTTTATTCTATTAAATTAATATATTATACTACTATTAGCTATAAAAATAAAAATAAAATAAAGATATAAGAAATTAGTATATATATAAGTTATATAGTAGATTTACTAAAAGAGTAGCTAAGAAGCTAAAATAATATTAATTTATTTTAGTTTCTTAGTCTTTTATATAAAGGTTTTTTATATTAGAGTTTATAACGATATACCGTTATCCTAGATAGCTAGAAGTACCTGCTATATATAGGGTTTCGGTAGTTATTATCTTATATTATCTATTTTAAGAAGGTTACGTAGGTTTAAGCTTTTTATATTAGCCGAGGTTATTCGGTTTCGGACCCTTTTATACTATCTGAACCTCTTATATATAGTAGCCTACTCCTAGAGTAGAAGAGAGATAGTTTTTCCTTTTCTTCTATATTAGAGCCTAGTATTTATATACGTTATTCTACTATATACACTCCTATATACCTCTACTATAGTTATATGTATTTTATACTATTATATAAAAAGGAAAAACTCTTCTTCGCCGGTAATAGCCTTAATAATATCTCCTTTGAGCTTATTACTACTCTTTATTTAGAAGTCGATTTAGCCTCGATTTAGAATATCACAACGACATCCTTAAATAGCTAGGTAATTAGAGACCACCTAGACCGCTAGTAACACTAGGGTTTAGTATCTATATAGATAGCTGGTAAAAATCGTGTTATAGACACGTTAAGGAAAGCGGGATACGCTAAGTGTCCCTAAGGCTTCTAATAACCCTAGATTCAGTGACATAGTTATTATAAAGGCTTTCGAATCTGACCTTACCTCCCCCCCCCCCAAATCGACATCTTCGAAATGTCGAACCCAGTTCCGCCACGAGGCGTTAAACGACATTCCAGGGCCACCCCCCCTTTTCGAAAGACCCTCTAAACCCTCTCCGACCCGTAACCGCACGCCGAAACAATAAGGGCTTAGCCCTTAAAGACAACCTTCCCAAATTCAGACAATATATAGATAATAGGCGGACAAGATAGAGGCAAAAGGCATATAAAGGACAAAACGATCGGTTAAAGAGATAGAGGACAAAATTATAAGCGAACTTCAAAGTCAAAATCCCACCTCCAAGCTCTTACTAATCCGACCCTTATTCGAACCCTCCTTTGCTTTTAAAAAGCCCTAATTCAAACCTCTTTCGCTTAAGAGACACCGCTACCCCTAATGCCTTCCTACTACTTCCTAACTCTCGAATCTCGAATCTCGAATCAGATACGAATTAGTTAAAATACGCTTTCTATTAGAACGAAACTTAGAAGCGAGCTCTTAGCTAAGTTATCGCTATCTTTAATAATACCAACCAAACATTATCTAAAAGAGATAGAAGTAGAATTAGGAGAAGAATACGCTAAAGAAACGTTTACTTTTCAAGTATAGCTATACTCGGAGAGATACTAGAATCGGAACGCTTCTTTTATATATAGGACACACCTTAGCTCGTCTGAATCCCCTACAATACAACAGTAACTCTTCTTCGAAATCGGAAGATAAATAAGTCCTTAAGTACCTCGAAGGAAACATAGCAATACGACAACTTCGGCATCAAGTTCATTTAACTAGCCGAAACCCCTCCTTTTATTGTCCTAAACTTCGGACAGCATTTTCAACTTCGGCTACAACTTCGCCTTTGACAAGCCGAAACTACCCCTTTTATTATTCTAAACTTCGGACAGTATTTTCAAATTCGGCATCAAGTCTTTTGACCAGCCGAAACCCCACCGACTCTGATAAGAGTCTTACAGTCTTTACTTTCTTACTTTCTTTCACTTCTGGCCGGGCCAGGAGTGCTTTCTTCATTTGAATCGGATACGAATCGGTACGCTCTCGAAGTGAGCTCTTAACTGAGTTATCACTGCCTCTTAACCGAACGACCTCCGACTCTACTCTGAATTCGCCTTCGACTCTGCTTTGAACTTTTTGTGATTTTTACTTTGAACTTTTTCCGACCTCCTAGACGGATCGGACCACTCTCTTTTAGCGAATGCTTGCTTTGATATTGAAGGATTGGAAACGAAATCTCTCTTTTGCAAGCATCTACGAATTAGTTCGGTTACGATTCGGACCCAAAGTCGACATCTCGTCTCGCTTACAACAAAATCAACAAATACGACAAATGCTTCGACCTCGACAACGATGTCACACCATCCCGATTCAACCCTAAACGATAAGAGATAGACAGACTCGAGAACGAGTCTTTTTCAAGGGAGGGGGATGTAACGGTATGCCGTCATCCTAGATAGCTAGGAGTACCTGCCATATATAGGGTTTCAGTAGTTATTGTCTTACATTATCTATTTTAGGAAGGTTACGTAGGTTTAAGCTTTTTGTATTAGCCGAGGTTATTCGGTTTCGGACCCTTTTATACTATCCGAACCTCTTGTATATAGCAGCCTACTCCTAGAGTAGAGGAGGGATAGTTTTTCCTTTTCTTCTATATTAGAGCCTAGTATTTACATACGTCATTCTATCATACGCACTCCTATATGCCTCTACTATAGTTGTGTGTATTTCGTGCTATTATAGAGTTTATTTAGCTCGTATATATTACTTCTTTTATAATATATATACTATTTAAATTTTTAAAGTAATATATAATATATATATAGAGATTATTTTATATATTAACGTTTAGCTAGTATAAAATATAGTATATACTTTTACTTATATTTTCTTTAAATATATTTATAAGAATATATACTACTAAAATTAAATAATATAATCTTTTAATCTCTTACTTTTTTTTAAATTTTATATATATATATCTTCCTAGATTTTCTCTACTACTAGTACTAGTATAGCTCTACTATAAATATACTACTCTATCGACGTTAGTTATAAGTAATAATTAGAGTCTATATTTATATAACGTTAAAAGATTATAAGTCTTTTATCTTATAATATAATAGTAATTAAAGTAGTAGCTATTTAATTAGACTTAGATAGCGATATAATATTTATTAACTTATCGCGATATATATTATATAATAAATATTATAAATTCTTATGTAATATAATTAAATATTATTAAAAAAGTAATAATAATCGATAAATATTAGGTTTTTAGCACTAGTGTCTTATAGTACTAAATAGATATTATATAACTTATATTTCCTTTTTAAAAATCTATTCTATTATATTAACTGTTTTTATATAAATTATAAAGAATATATAATAAGACGTGTAATCTCTAAGAGTTATAAATAATTAGAATTTACTATTAAAATTAAATTTTATCTTTGAAAACTAAGACTAAGTATTAAGTTAGCTCTTAGTTAAAAGAACTATTATCTATCTAATTAACCTTTTTTCCGCTAATAACCGATCTATTATTAGTTATTCTTAGAAATCTAGTATCGATTAGATTACTTAATATAATATAATAAATATCGTAGATCTCTGTAATATATTACTAGTAGTATCGCTATCTAAGTCTATATTTAGTAAAGTAACTAGAACCGAGAATAGTTATACTAAATATATTTAAAAGAGCTAAATAGTAATTATAAATTACTAATTAAAAGTAATAAGATAATTAAATGTATATTAGTATCTTTTAGACTTATACTTATGAATAAATCTTCTATATCTATATTAAATTATATACGAGCTAAATAAGATCTTAGTAGAATAGTTTTATATTAGCTAAACTAGCTATACTAGCTTTACTATAATATAAATAGCTAAATATACTAAATATATTAAATATCCTAGCTATACTAGTTATATTAGCTATACTAAGTAAATAGTATTAAAGTAGCTATAAGCTAGTTTTAGTATACTTAGTACTAAAGCTAGTATATTATCTAACTTCTATTACTAAGAATATAAAGTCTAAGATATATTATAAATCTAAAGATTATATAATTAGAGAACTAGCTTTCTATCTCTTTATATACTATCTAGCTTTATAAAACTAGACTTTATTAGGAAATTAAGTAATATAGTAATTAAGTAATTAAGGAAAGATTTACTTTATATAAGATCTCTTATATTATTAGAATATTAAGGAAATATATAGTTTAGTATAACTAGAGTAGAGATATAGCTAGTCCTATTTAGACATAGTACTATATATACTAGTATAGCTATATATATATAGATATAAGCCTTAATCTTCTTCTCTCTTTAGTTAATATTATACTCTTCTACTAGTTCTATACTATTACTACTAAGACTTACTATACTAGTTATACTAGGTTTAAGAAGATCTACTAAATAGATTATAAGCCTAGGTTTATCTAGAGTAGATATAATAGTTATAATAAATTTAGAGTTATATTAACAACTCTATAAACGCTATAGAAGAGCGTATATAAAGCTATAAAAGAGCACCTATAATATTAATAAGACTAATAATAGTCTACTATTATTAAACATTTATATAAAAAGTAAAGAACTAAAATAAGAGCTATCTCTAAAGTCTTATAAAGAGGTAAAAGACGTAGTAGTATACTATATAAATATTATATTTACTACTTACTTAACTTTGAATAATTTATTTTTGAACTTAATCATCTTTATCTTTAACTAAATCTATACCTAGTCTTTACTAAATAATAAGTAACTATAATAATAAAAAGAGTACTTATATCTTAATACTTATAAGAGAAAACTATAAGACGTAGATCTATTAAATAACCTTTAAGCTTAAAAGTAAAGAAATCTTCTATACTATAAAGAAGACTAAGTTTAAATATATATTTATTAAGAAATCTAAAGCTACTAAAGATAACTTAATATCTACTTCTATAATATACGAAATAATAGCTAATAGTAATATTAATAAGCTTACTAATAACCTTTCTAGATAGAGAAATAGATTATAGTATATAGAAATATATAAGAAATATACTAAAGATAAAGCTAAAGTAATCGACTTTATACTTAAATTACTTAGTAAAGATAACTAAAGACTTATAGATAAATATAATACTATAATAAAACTCTAGATAGTAATTAAGCTTAATTATAGTAAGATAAATAAAGCTATTACTAATTTATATAGTATAAGTATTCTAAGCTTTAAATATAATACTAAACTAGGAATTAATTCTTACTAGATAAAGCTAAAGAACTACTATTAAAAGCTAATTACTACTAATCTAGTTATAAAAAATATATACTTAGATAAAGTACTCTTTTTACTATTTACTTAAAAAATACCTATTTAATTTAGAGCTTTTATTAATATCTTAAAATATTAACTAATAATAACTATTAATAAGAAGTTAAAAGTACTATATAAAATTAAGAAGTAAGAGAAAGAAGTTAGTAATAAGAGAACTAAAGAATTAGTATCTCTTATATAAGATAGTAGATATATTCTATCTTACTAATATTAATATAATAGCTAAGATTTAAATTACTTAGAAATCTATTCTAGATATTAAGATATAGTCTATCTCTTATATAAAAAGAACTATATTATATAGAATTATCTAAAGATATCTTAAGCTTATATACTTTTTTAAGAATATAAAAAGAAGAAAAACTCTACTAAAGTTAAAAAATTAAAAGTTAATAAAAAGTATTTATTATTAGCGAAGGTTAAGAGTTATATTATAAAGTCTAAAAGAAATAAGTCTAAATCTAAAAACTCTAGAGATAGTAAATATAGTATTAAAAGTATTAGTAAAGCTAATCTCTTCTTATAGCTAGTTAATACTAGTAGATCCTCTTATATATCTAACTAATTCTCTATATTTAAGTCTTTATAGAAAATTAGACTTATATAAGTAAAGGTTAGAGAGAGAGAACTAGAATATAATTAAATAAGAGATATAAGATTAAGATATAAGAATAGTTTTTTAATATTTCTATTAAACGTTCTCTATATTCTAAAACTTAGTATTAATCTATTATTAGTCTAATTTTTATATTAGTTAATTCTAAGACTTAAGTTTATAAGTAATTATAAGAAGATATATATAATAAATAGAGATTAGAAGCTAGTTAGTACTAAAATATAAAATAGTATTTATATTATTATAAATATTATAAATAGATATAAAGAAGATATCTTAATTACTAAATAAGTAGTAGAAAGTAAGTACTATAACTACTATAAATCTAATAATAAAGCTTAGTATTTTAAGTACTATTAAAGGTTTATATATCTTAGTTCTAAGAAGATTATAAATCTATATTATATTACTACTCTTTAGAAGATAATTAAAATCCTAAAAGACTTAAATATCTATAAAGTATTATTATTATTCTTCTTACGTTACGTAGGCCGTAGGCCGAGCGCTAGAAGTAAGTAGTATCTCTTCTATTCTAGTTTATAGAGCCTTTTAGTTCGTTCTTCTTTATCTCTTAAGTTTCTTTATAAGTATATAATTCTTCTTTTCTTTAATTCCTATAAGAGGTTATATACGTATAGAGTAGGTTATAGAGTAGTCTATAGAGTAGGCTAGAAGTACGTAAGTTAAATCAGTATAGAGTAGATTAGGTGATTATTAAACTACGTTTCTAAGAAGTCGAAGTATAAGTATAAAAGACTTAGTAAATTTTGACTTTTGACTTAATTTCTAACTAAAGAATAGAAGAGAGCTATATATACTTCTAGAGTAAATACTAGAAGCTTCTAAAGCTTATAAATCAAAGGGGTTACTAGAAGGTTCTAGGGATCACGTATTCGCTTAACTATAACCGAGAACGTAACTGAATCTTCTAGACAATACTAGAAAGAACTAGTATAGACTATGGTTTAAACCTAAAGCCTATTAGTAAGTAAGGTTATTAGCACCTAATACTAATAATTCCTACTACTATTTATTTAGAGCTCTTCTCTTTAACTTAGTAATATAGTAGAGAGTAGGTTAATATACTTAATCTACTAAGATATATATTAGTAGTATAGAGAGTATATTAATATTAGAATTATCAAAGTCGAGGCCTTACTTTCTAGTATATCTTAGCTCTCTCTTTCTCTTCCTCTCTCTCTCTTATCTCTTTCTTATTCTCCTTCTCTCTCTCTAGTACTTCTAGTACTAGTCTATACTTCTAGAGTCTCTTAAGCTTAAGTAGCTAAGTAGTTACTCTTAATACTAGTTTCCTATCTAATACTACCTCTCTTAGCTTTTATAGATCCTCGATCCTCTTTTTAAGAGCTTTTATAAGTATATCTCTTTCTTATAAAATATTCTAATAAAATAGTACTAGTTATCTTATCGTCTCTCTACTACTTATATATATATACTATAGTATAACTTAGTTTAGTACTCTTCTTATAAAGAGGAAGACGTTTAGCTCTATTACTTCTATTTATATCTAAATAAGTAGTAAGCTCTTTACCTTAGTAAGCTCTTTATTAACCTTCTATAGCTCTTATCTATCTAGGTCTATTTTATCTAATACTTCTATATATTATATTAAGTTCCTTTTCTAAGTCCTCTTTCTTTAAGCTTCTAGACGGTTTTTCTATTCTATAAGTATAGTATTATACTTATCTTCTACTTCTCTCTCTCTCTACTCTCTTTTCTACTCTTATCTTACTTCTTATAAGTATAGTATTACCTTCTCTACCTTTGTTAATCTACCTCTCCTTCTCCTCTCTAGTTATACTACTATATATTTATAAGTATTTTAGATTAGTTCCTCTAGTTTAGACTATTAGAACTTCCTCTTAAAAGCAGCTACTCTTAGGTTAAGAGATAGGTTAATTAGTATATAGTCTACTTCTACTTCTAAGCTCTAAACTAGAGTAGCTTTATATATTTCTATTACTACTTATAAGCATCTTAATTATTATATAGGAAAGCTCTTTACTATCTCTTTTACGTTCTCTTCTCTTAGTATAATATAATACTATACTAACGCTCTATATATAATTATACTTCTTATTACTACTACGTATATCTACCTTATATAGTAGTAATCTACTCTCTACGTCTTTCTAGATAGCCTTATAAGTATAAAAGTCTATATTATAAGCTTCGTTTAGACTCTCTTCTAAGATACTTTCTAGTTTAGTTTCTTATTAAGTTCTATCTCTAGAAACCTTATATACTTAACTAGTATAGGCCTTCTCTTCTTAAAATAAACTATCTTACTCTATAATACACTTATTCTTATATAGTATATAAGTATAGTCTTTTCTAGGCTAAAAGCTATCTCTTACTTATTTACCTACGTATTATATACTTCCTAGACTATCTTAAGTATCTTATAGTTTACTACTATACTCTTTAATATTCTAAGCAGGTTTATATCGTTTATAAAGCCTACTATAATAAGCTTATTAATTCTTACTAGGTTCTTATATAACGTTAAAGTAAAGAGGATAAATAGTATTAGTAATAGTATTAATTCTTATAAGATACTCTAGTTAAGGTCTCTCTTATCTACTACTTATTTATTAAAGAAGAGTATAGCTCTTTATTTAAAGAAGAAGCTCTCTATCTATATTACTACTTACTATAGTACCTTCTTTTCTCTTAGAGTATAAAGTAGCTATATATAGTCTATTTAATTAAATACTACTACTAGATCTAGTTAGACTAAAGACGCGTAGCTCTTATTTTCCTATACTATATATATATTATCTATTACTATTCTAATTACTAGCTTTATATTTTAGTACTTCTAGTTATATATCTATAATCCTAGTAGTATTACTATATTCTTTATAAACTATATAAGCTTTTATACTATTACTTATTTAAGAATCTTATCTATAGTTAAGAGTAGTACTATTAGCTAATAAGCCTCTACTTTACTCTACTTCTCTATTATTCTACCTAGTTTTCTTAATACTATTACCTTTATATAGTAGAAATAGAAGTAATAGAAAGTGCTATAAGTAGAAGCTCGCTTCTACTATTATACTAAGTACTTCTTAAAGTAGCTTATTATAAGCTTTTAAGAAGCTGTTTATTAGTATAATAAGCTCTAGTACCTTCTATAGTACTAATCTTATAGCTATCTTAATATACTTCTTAGTTATATATTAGTTTATTAAGTACTTCTAAGAGAAGCTCTTAATATTCTAGTCTCTATTAAAAACGCTTAAGTATTTAGCTATTAACTCTAGAAAGAACTTTTGTATAAAGATATAAGCCTTCTTTTAATAGGTTTTACTTTTTATTCTACTAAGTAATATAAGTATTAGTAGTAAAAGTACTTCTAGTCTTATATATCTTTTAAGATATATCTACTTTTTAAGTATTTAAAACTTTCTTTTATCTTTTACTACCTCTACTAATACCACTCTCTAGCTTCTTATCTTTGCTTTTTTACTTACTATTTAGAGTTCTTAAAGAGTATTATTAAGCTATTATTCAGAGCTCTTTATTTAAAGCTCTTTCTAGGTTCTCTTATATCTTCTTATCTTTCTTAACGCTTCTTTAACCTCTATATTCTACTAGAGCTATACTCTCTCTCTATCTAGTTTTTAAAGTAGTATTAAAGCCTTTACTATCTTTTAAAAGTCTTTTATAAGTTTCTAAACTACCTTCTTAAGTTCTTATATATCTTAGATTACTAGTATCTCTAAGTAAGAGGCTTCTATCTTAACTAGGATCTTATTTATTAGTCTCTAGCTAAATCTTAGTATCTATAATACCTTCCTCTCTTCTCCTACTTCTATTATAAGGAGTTAAGCTATATAGTCTAATTCTAATAGGTCTAAGGACTCTTACTAAGTTACTACGTTTCTAGTAGAGAAGATAAGAGAGTTATAAGAGCTCTCTCTTCTTTAAGTAACTTTATTATAGAGTATATCTCTCTTAAGTACCTAAAGTATAGTAAGTTTAAGAATAAGGTCTACGTTCTTATTATACCTCTTATATATATTCTATAAAAAGTAGTAAGTATTTAAGTTACTTACTATAAGTGCTCTTTCTAGTCTTATCTATTAAAGTATATTCTTAATTAGTATTCGCCTAGTTTATAAGTTATAGACTAAGTAAACTATTATCTCGTTTACTCTCTCTCTTATTATTATACTTATCTAGTTCTTACTTATAGTATATATCTAGCTTACTTTTAAGTATCTTCTATATATAAAGAGTATTACTACTTCGTTTAACTAGATTATATTATACTTTAAGCTTAAGAAGTAGCTTAGAGAGTCTCTTACGCTATTCTACGCTAATTCTTAAATTACTAAGATATTATATTTCTTTTTATAGTTTAGAGCTAGATTAAGAGCTTCTAGTGTCTTTCTTATATTCTAGTATAGTACTATTATACTTATAGTAGTCTTATAAGTAGGGTTTAGGTTACTTTTATCTCTTTTCTAGTTAGATCTCTTCTTATATTAATAAGGCTTCTTAGCCTCTCTAAGAACTAGATAAGGTTATTACTATTTATATACTCTACTTTATTTATATCTATTAGTCTCTCTAGTATAGAATTCTATTTATGTCTCTTTCTTAAGCTTTATAAGCCTTCTTTCTAGCTAAAGATAAATAAGTAGAGTATCTCTATCTCTCCTTCTTTTAAAGCTCTTTATAGGTTTATAAACGAGGTTATTCTATCTAAATATTACTCTCTTACTTACTTATAATACTATTCCTCTATATAGTATTCTTTTATAAATACTATATATTCTTCTCTATAGTTCTTATACTTTACTAAGTGCTTTTTAAGTCCTTCTTAGTAAAATACTCTTCTTTACCTTCTTTATATCTCTTATAAGTATACTAAGTATATCTCTTATTTTATTTATAAAAGCGTATTATATATCTCTACTTTTAGTACTTATAATACCTCTATATAACTATCTTAGAGATATATCTTTTATATAAGAAGTACTATACCTCTTATAGTATCTCTCTTAAGTATAGTCTTCTTACTTTCTTAATTATTACTATCTCTAAGATATAGTTCCTTAGAGCTAGTCTCTTCTATCTCTAGCGCTTTTTATACTGATTTCTCTATTATATAATCTTTAGTATCTTTATATTAGAGGCTTAAAAGATACTTTATAGTATATCCTCTACTCTATTCTTAAGTATATTTACTAGAGCTCTTTTTATAAGTATTATAAGCGTTCTTACTACTATATAGTCTCTTATCTAAATACTTTCTTTACCTAGCTATTATCTTATATATATCTTATCTATTTCCCTTTCTTAAACTATATAATAATATCTCTACTTTAGAGCTTCTTAGCTACTATTACTTCTACTCTATATCTACTTATATTTATAGCTCTAATTACCTCCTTTAGTAATAGCTTATTCTTCTCTTTATTTATTCCTATAATTTAGACTATAATCTCCTTAGTATATTTAGCTAGTACTACGAATTCTCTCTATAGTATAGTTCTTATCTCTTTCTATAGCTCTCTAGTTCTAGCTCTCTTAGCCTATATTAGACTATACTCTTTTATTCCTTCTACCTTTTTAAGTATAATAGTAAGCTCTACTTATAGAATTCTATATATAATTATTTTATCTCCTTTCTTTCTTACTCTTCTATACTTAAGTACTTTTCTTACTACTTTAATATTTACTATAATACTTATTTTTTCTATTACTAAGTTAATTAAATAAGAGTTATCTTTATTACGTCTATATAGTCTAATACTTTCTTCTATTCTCTTATACTTTACTTCTCTTAGTTTATTATTCTATCTTTGTTATTTACTAGTACTTTAGAGAGAGAAATAGAGACTCTTTATAAGCCTCTCTTTTCTCTACTACTACTACTACTATAATTATTTAGTATAATTATAAAGTGCTTTAGTCTCTTTCTAGACTGTCTAATAGTCGTCTAAATATATTTCAAGGCTTTTAGAGTTACTTTATTAATTCTCTCTTTTTCTAAGATTATCTATAAAGTATATATATTTATTAAGCTTTAAAATAAGTTTTTAAAAGAACTAGCTAAATAGATAGATATAATTCTAGGCTAAATCTAGTTTAATTTTACTAGCTCTTTTCTAACTATAATATAAAGTTATTAATAGATTTTATTAATTATTAATACGTTCTCTTAATAAAACTAAGTCTTTCTCTTAAAGTTAAAAGATAAGATATATAAAATACTTTTATAATAGAAAATCTATATTAAAAGTTAAACTAAAAAGAAGATTAAGAGTACTTAAAATAATAATATACTAGAACTCTTAAAAGCTATAAAGGAATAGTAAGTTAATATAAGTATAAAAGAATAATCTATAATAATTATTTTATTATATTAGAATAAACTAGCTAAGAGAGTTATCTAGATAGCTAAGGTAAGTATAAGAGCTTTATAAAACTAAGCTAATCTTCTAATAGAATTCTAAGATAAACTAGTAGAGATAGATATATACTTATAAAACTAAACCAATAGTAGACTTATAATTAATCAAAAGAAGATAAGTCTAATAGAAGTATTTACTAAGAAGATTCTAAGTATAAACTATATTTAATAATAAAGAAGCAAATTCTACTATTATATTAACTAGATAATAATTCTAGCTATAGAAAGAGATAATAAGCTTATAAACCCTAGATAAGTTAGAGTTTTTATAAAATACTTAGACTAGATAATTAAATACTTTAGAGTTTACTATCTTAAATAAGAAAGTAGATTATTATTATTAGTATTATAAGTATTAATAAAGAGTTAAAAGAAGAAGATATTTAACTAAAGCTCTAAAACTATATAACTAGATCTTAAGAAATAATAAATATAATAAAAGATAAAAAGCTTTATAGATAGTTATTAAAAGTACTAAAACTAGTTAAAGATATATCTATAAGATTAATAATAGTATAAGTTATAATTCTAAAATTTATAGTCTATTTAAACGTTCTAATATTTACTAAAGAGGAAATAAAAGATATAGAAAATAAGAAGATTAAGCTACTAGTTAAAGAATCTATTAAGTTATCTAAATCTAAACTAGAGACTAAGAGTATATAAAAGAGATAAAGACGTTTATACTTTTAAAGCTAAAGTCTATTAATATTATTATAATCCTAAACTCTTATTAAAATATAACTAATAGTTAAGAATAATATTAATAAACCAGAAACCTAAGCTAAAGCTCTATTACTACTAGTACTAATATACTTTACTAAAGATATAAAGAGATAAGCTAAAGTATACCTAGTAAGAGGTCTAGATATTAAGTAAGTTTTAGTACTAATTATATAAATAATAAGTAAATATAATATAGATATAGACTAGTTTAAGGTCTTTCTCTAAATTAAATTAGCGTTTCTAATAAAAGTAATCTATAGTATTTATATCTCTTAATTATATTAAGAAGTAGTAGAAGACTTTATTTATAAAGAATAATAGAAATCTATAATAACTATTAGTATTAAATAATAACTATCTTACTTACTAATAGGCTTTAGATTTAAACCTTAGTCTATACTAGTTCTTTCTAGTAGTATCTAGAAGGTTCGGTTACGTTCTTAGTTATAGTTAAGCGAACACGTGATCCCTAGAACCTTCTAATAACCTTTTTAATTTATAAGCTATAAAAGCTTCTAGTATTTACTCTAGAAGTAAATATAGCTCTCTACTATTCTTCTAGTTAGAAATTAAGTTAATTCTTAAGTTTTTACTCTTATCTTATACTTTAACTTCTTAAACGTAGTTTAGTAATTATCTAACCTATTTTATACTAATTTAACTTACGTACTCTTAGCCTATCTTATAGCCTACTCTATAGCCTACTCTATAACCTACTCTATATATACGTAACCTTTTATAAGTTATAAGCCTAAAGAGCTAACTTTAGGTCTCTAGAGCTGAACTCTTATTACGTAATATAATAGCACGCTATTCTAAATTACTAGTATTCGTGAAACTACTAATATCTCTAATACCTTAGAGCTAAGATTATAGTTAATTTAATACTTATATAATCGAAGATACTAAAGAGATTAAGGTTTAGATATTATATATTTAGCTTTAAGGCTCTTATTATTTAGTAGTAGCTATATTAGATAAGGCTCGGTTATTATTATTATCGAGACTTAGTAGTTTCTAACCTCTTATATATAGATGTTTATACTTAGTATAGAAGAGAGATAGTTCTTCTTTTTCTTCTATACTAGAGCCTAGTATTTATATATATTATTCTATCTTAAAGGTACTTCTATATACCTCTTTAGTAGTAGTATATATTTCGTACTATTATATATAATATTATATAACGTTATCTAACTTCTAGTCTAAATACTAGTATATTTAGTAGTATACTCTACCTTCTCTACTCTCTAGTAAAGTCTTTAGTAAGAGATATATATTCTATATCTCTAAGATAGAAGCTCTAGTAAGAGTAAAGCTAGAGATATAAGTAAATATATATAAAAACTCGTATATATACTACTTATACTTAGATCTATAGCTATATCTATATAATTACGTTATTCTATAATAGGTAGTATAGCCTTCTTCTTAAACTAAGGAGCCTAGGCTTATAGCTACCTTTATATAAGGACTTATATATATAAAGAAGCTAGTAAGAAGTAGCTATCTCTTCTCGTAGACTTTTAGCTTATATAAGACTACTATTATCTATACTTATAAGAAGCTATTCTTAAAGAGAGTTAAGTATAAGATAAGTTAGCTTAGTAAGAAAGAAAGATAGTATAGTTATTTATATTTAAAAGAGAATATAAAGCTTACTATTCTTCTTTAAATAAAAAAGCTAATAAAGACTTAAAAGAGTTTGTTTTAATCTATATATATATATATATACTTTAAAAAGAGAGTTTAAATATATCTTCTACTTCGTTTAAAAGAGAGAAGCTAATCAGCTACTCTAATTATATAGAGTAGCTTATAGAAGCCGCGCTATTTCTTAAAATAAATATTTTATACCTTATATCTTAGAGACTATTAAAAACCTAAGAAGTCTTTATACTATAATAAGATAGAAGAAGGAAAGCTTAAAGCTAAATTAGATAAATTAGTAGTTAAATATAAGAATAAACTCGATAATTATAAAGCTAAAAGTAATAAAGTAATAACTACTTTAGAATCTATTATATCTTCTAATAATATAAAGAGATTTATAGATATCGATTCCTCTTCTATACTTTAGAATAAGATTAAGTCTAATTTTAGTAGCTCTATATAATAGCCTATTACCTAGGCTATTCTAGATAGCTAGGTATAATGTTTCAGTTATTATTTTAGCTATTGTTTTATATTATCTGTTTTAGGAAGATTACGTAGGTTCGGGCTTTTATATTAGCCGACGTATATTATTATTCAGTTCTAGACTCTTTTATATTATCCGAACCTTCTTATATATAGTAGCCTACTCTCCTAGAGTTAGAAAAGGCTAGTTTAGCCTTTTCTTCTATATTAGAGCCTAGTATTTACGTATATTATTCTACTAAACATACTCTTATATACCTCTTCTATAGTAGTATATATTTCGTACTATTATACTCTAGTCTAGAACTAGTAAGTCGATATTATAATAAGATAACTAATACCTACTATAATAACTTTAGTATTATAGAAGAATATATATCTAAAATCTAGTTCTTAGCTATATACTTAAGAAGCTTAGATAAAAAAGTATCTAATACTTTTATACTAGTTACTATCTTTAATAGTCTTCCTAGTTCTTTTAATTCTTTTATATCTAGAAAGTACGAAGATATAGGAAATAATATTAGTTTTATAAACTTAGACGACTTAATAGATAATCTTATAGACGAAGAGTTTAGAATAACTTAAAGAAGTGATTTAGAAGCTAATAAAGCTTCTATTAAAACTAGCTCTATATATATCTACTATAATAAAAGCAGACATATTAAGAGTAAATGCTTTATACTTTATTTAGAGCTTAGAAAGAGCTCTAAGAATACTTGTAATAATGCTAGTAATAATACTAGTAAGAATACTAGTAATAACTCTTCTAAGAAGAAGAAAAAGAAGAAAAAAGCTAAAGATAAAGACTTTAATAACTCTAGAGAATTAGAAGACTCTAAAGACTCTAATTCTAATAATAAAGTCTCTTCTAGAGTTATTATATTAACTAGTATTAATAGTAATAATAATAATAATAATACTATAACTAGCTAGACTAGTAATAAAAGAAAACTAGTATTAGACTCTAGAGCCTCTAATTACTTTACTTCTAATAAGAGCTAGCTTCTTAATTTTAAAGAGCTTAATAGCTCTATTATAGTAGCTAATAATACTAAAGTACCTTTATTAGAAAAAGGTAATATATCTATTACTTATAAAGCTAAAGAGCTACTTATTAAAGACGTATATTACGTCTCTAGTCTTGATAATACTCTTATTTTAGCTTATTCTTTAGCTAATAAAGGTTAGAATATTAAGCTTAATAAGAGCTATACTTATATTAGTAATAGTAAAGCTAATATTAAGATTAAAGCTCTTTAGCTAAATAATATCTACTATCTATTAAACCTAGCTATAAATTATAAGAAGCTTAAAAAGGTATTTTATAAAGCTAATAGCTCTAACTACTTATCTAAGACTAGAAATAAAAAACTAGACTCTAATAAAGAGTTTAAAAATAAACTAAAATATAAAGAAACTCTCTTAGAGACTACTAATAAAGAGCTTTCTAAAAGCCTTTAAAATCTAAAACTTCTACTCTTTTAGTCTCTAAAATAGAGAGTTAAAAGCTTATAAAAGAAGATAATAAAGCTACTATTAATATAATTAAGAAGCCTTTTATAGGTTTTATTTTAGAATCTAAAACTTATAAAGAAGCTATTAGTTATAATAACTCTTATAAGAACTATATAATTAAGTCTAAAGAAGAAGAGGAAAATAACTCTTTTATTACTAAAGACTCTTCTTCTTCTTCTATTATATCTACTATAACTAGGTTAGTTTATAAGAATAAAGACTTTAAAGAGAACTATATAAAGCTTAAAAGTTAGTCTATAATTAAAAATTAAAAAATAAAAAAAAGACTTTAAATAAGTTCTTTATAAAGAACTTAGCTTTATATAAAGACTTTTTAGTATTCTCTCTAGTAAAGCGATACTATCTTTAGTCTATTAGTCTCTCTTTAACTTTTAGCTTCTATTTAAGTCTCTACTAAAAAGAAAAATTATACTTTACTAAAGCTTTTAAGTATTATAAGAGCTTTTTTAAAAAACTTAGCTTTATATAAGCTATATATTTAGTATTCTCTATTAAAGAGATACTTTTATTTATTTTTATTACTCTCTTTAAAAAGATACTCGTTCTTTAAGATTAGATTAGTTATTAGTCTACTTTAAGCTCTTACTTAGTCTATTAACTTATACTTTAAAGCTAAGTTAATACTTTAGTCTAAGTTTATTTACTTCTATTTTATTTACTTACTTCTACTTTAAAGTTAAGTAAGTATTTCCTCTATTATTAAGTAAAGTACTTATTAAGAGAATCTATTAGTATTAGGTAATAACTACCTTACTTACTAATAGGCTTTAGGTTTAAATCTTAGTCTATACTAGTTCTTTCTAGTATTATTTAAAAGGTTTAGTTACGTTCTTAGTTATAGTTAAGTAAATACGTAATCTCTAGAACCTTCTAGTAACTCTTTAATTTATAAGCTATAAAAGCTTCTAGTATTTACTCTAGAAGTATATATAGCTCTCTACTATCCTTCTAATTAGAAATTAAGTTAATTCTTAAGTCTTTATTCTTATCTTATACTTTAACATCTTAAACGTAGTTGAGCGATTATCTAATCTACTCTATACTAATTTAACTTACGTACTCCTAGTCTACTCTATAGTCTACTCTATAGCCTACTCTATAGTCTACTCTATAACCTACTCTATATGTACGTAATCTCTTATAGAGAGGAATTATAATAATTAGTATTTATATAGAGTCTATAGCGTACTAATATCTTCTATTATTAGTATATAGATAAGATACTATTATCTAAGAGCTTAATCTTTTTAGTTATCTTACTTTTATATTAAGATTAAAAAGTATTCAAAGTAGCTTTAGTATTATATTAAGTAAGAGAATATTAAAAGGTATTAGAAGTAGTAGTATTTAATAAGTAAAAGAGGTCTAAATTTACGATTGAAAGCAAAGATTAGTTTAAATAAGAAGAGTTTAAATAAGAAAAAAGTAAGAGAAATAGATAATAATTAAAGAGTAAATTTACTAAAGTAATTAAGATAACTAAAGTTATTAAACTTTTAAGATATTAATAGTAGTAAAGAGAGTTATAATTTTTAATAGCTAATACTAAAAAGAAGTAAAATAAGATAGAAGTAGAGAATAAAGATAAACCTTTTAAAGACTTTTTTTACTTATAAATTATATATAAAGTATTTATAGATAATACTTTCTAATCTAGAAAAAGATAGAGAATATTTTAACTAGAACGTATATTAAAGCTAAATTTCTTATTTAAAGTCTAATACTTTTAAGACTTAATTAAAAGTTACTTACGCTATAGATTTAACTTTTTATTATATTATTAAAACGCTCTAATTTAGAGCTTTCTCTTAAGCTTATATACGTATTAATCTAATAAATATTAAGTCTATAGTAGTATATTTAAATAAATATAATTATTTTATAGAAATATATATATAATTTTACTAGAGTTATAACTAAACTATATTTGTTTTTTAATTTAGTTAATTTTTACATATATCTAAAGAGTAAACTTTAATAAGTTACTTATACTAAGAAATATTAATTTATCTAATAAACTAAAGTTATTATTATTAAATTAGTCCTTAGTATTATTAAAATTTAATATCTTATATAGTCTACTTTTATTAATATTAACTATATAAGAGTTTATAAGACTAATTTTTAAGCTATTTATATACTTCTTTTTTAAATATACTCTATTTTATATTTCTAGCTATTAAGCTATATATTTTTTATATTATATTTTATACTATATAAGTCTAAAATATAAGGCTGAAAATAAAGTAGAGTGAAAATCTAGAGTAAAAGCTTAAATATTTAGTCTTAGTAATACTATAATATTATTATAATATTAATTAAAAGACTAATAATATAAAAGATAATAATAGTAGAATTTATAGTATTTAAATAGTATAAATAGTATATATTAAAGTAGGTTTTTAATAATATCTCGTTATAGTATCATTTTCTAAATACTATTAACTATACTATACTTAAATATATTATCTACTATTTATAAGTCTAACTAATTCTTATATAGTAAGAAAATCCGTTTAAGTTAAAGAGATAAGCCTCTATATAATCTTATATCCTAGATTAGAGATTAAAGCACCGCGAACTAAACCTAATATAGAAAGATATTACGTAGAAATAAAGTTCTATAACACTCTATTTCCTCTATATATATAGTAGAGTTTCCACCTCTAAATATAAGGCTTCTTAGAGCGTTTTTAATCTAAAAATACGTTATAGTTATAAGCCTGGTTTATATATATAGTATACTCTATAACTTTATCTTCTAATTATATAATACGTTACTACGTATTTAGAACGCTCTCTGCTATTAGTTAGTATAACTAATCTCTCGATACTTACTCTTAATAATAAGTAGAGCTCTTCTAACCGTGTATACGAGACTCTTCTAATAAGCGTAAATAAGAACTCTCTTAATAAGCGTAGATAAGACTCTCTTATAAGACGCTCTTAACTTTGAATATAGTAAAAGCTCTACTATAAGTAGATATATCTCTTTAGTAGCTTACTCTCGACGAGCTTATATAAAGCTCTTTATAGAAGGTATTCAAAACTTGAAGCCTAGTAGTACGCTAGCTTACTCTAAGAAGTACTTAAAGATATATTTAAATTTAGAAGCCTAGTATTTTATAAAGCTAGTAGTATAACGCTAACTACGAGCTACTCTATCTATAAACACTATCTGCTTTTTACTAAAGCTAGAGCTAATAACGTTCTAGAGTATAAAGAAGGAAGTTAGACAGGATCTAAGAGTAGGACTTTACTCTTAAGAATATATAGGACTCTCTAGATTAGGAATAGAGAGCGATATAGTTAAGAGGTTCTTTTATAATCTAGCCTACTATTATTATAGGCCTAGGAAGTTGTCTCTTCTAGACCTAAGAGGTATATTACGCGGAAATAGAGTTATATAACACTCTATTTCCTCTATATATATAGCAGAGTTTTCACCTCTGAATATAAGGCTTCTTAGAGCGTTTTCAACCTAAAAATACGTTGTAAAGAAGCACTAATATAGCTTTTTTAAACTACATAGTTAGCAGTTGACGATGGCAAGTTGATATATAATATATATATACGATAAACGATTAGCGATATATAACTTTATATGAAACCGCGCGGGTTAGGTGTGAATTCCAAAGGAAAAGTATAGTCGATAAAGAGGAACTAAAGTATAGTTGGGTCCATATTCCACCAGATCAAGTACATCTAAGTGTATATTATGAATTTTGAGCTGACCTAGACAGTTGGAATTGTTATTTAGCCTGAGTGTGTAACAAAGATTATGACACGGCTCGTACAGGTACTCTATTGAAGGAGTTCTATGCTTAGCCGTTTTTCTTGTTCTCTTAGCTAATAGCAAAGAGTATCAAGCCCTAGAGCTATGCGAAAACTTTGATGACAAAAGTTACATCTAATAGCCTCAATTACAAAAAAGACCGTGAAACTTCCAAGAAACCACCATGAAGTACAACTACAAGGATTGAATTGGAAACATTAGTCAAAGAAACGATCCAGTGATTCCCGCCGTAGCTACCCACAATAGATCATCGCTATATTTTTGTATCCTTACTACAAGAGCCCCTTATACCCCACAATTACCACAAGTACATAATAACAGGAACTTGGGATCTACTCTACAGCGAAGATCAAATGTGTACCTTGCCACTGAGCGGGAGCACATCGGTCTGCGATAAGGTATTCATCGTAGGGTTTCAGAGTGTAAAAGATATTTCTCGACACAAAATTGTGAGTCTAGGAGACAGCACTTGCTCGTCAAGTATACAAAGAAAAGTACCTATAATGTAACAAGAGGACCCGCTTCGACTTTTCGACTCGTCTCACCCAGAAACATACTTCGTCTATGCCTCCAAGACAAACCCACCATGGATTAACGGGCGCGCAATTCGGAGTCTAGGCCACGCGAGACATGTAGTCCAGCCGCACAAACGTTGACAGCAACCATTCACAACGAACACAACAATGATGAAATTCGCACGGCGCAACATGCATGTCAGCAATTGCTATGACAGGAGGTCAAGGAGAGGCTTTAATATCGATGATACGCTTAGGAGTTGGAAGGGTTTCAGAGATAAGGCAGCCCGCCCGGCTGAAGTCGCTAAGATGAAATTCTAGTCGAGTTCCTAGGAGCGTGGGCGTGGCTATGAAGTGTGGCTATGAAGTGTGGCTACGTGTTAGAGGCTATCGTTCATGTTCTTCGTCTATGTTCTTCAGGAAAAGAGCGACTAAAATCAGCCTCATTGACAGGCCATTGATGTAGAGAAGGAATAGGGAGGCTTGCTCGGCCGCGTGCGCTTCTGTAGCAAGTTTGTGAGAGTCTTCAGTCTCTCGAGGCCTTTGCGATTTCGTGGGTCGTCGACTCGTCGGTACTGAGTACTCTCGAATTCGTTGTTCATACACACGGGTCGCATATGTTCGCAGATGTAACTTCCGTCTCCATTTTAGGTTATCTGGGCCTTGTCTTGGTAATGGTGTTGGGTAATTGATATGCTGTAAACCTGTGAAAAGTGTGTGGTTGAAGTTTGGTGACGATGTTCATTGGCGAGAAGAGAAACGCGCCAATCGACGCTAGACATGTGACTGGACATGGAAAGCAGTTCTTGAAAATTGATTTTGAATTATAATGTGTTATGGGCTATAATAGTTAAGGATTTAACTCGTAGAATTTTCATTAGAGTATATCATTATTCATACTGTGACGTATACTTTCTTGGAAATGACGGGCCGGACTCTGAGGTGCGACTTCTTCAAAAACCAATTCTTAGACTGCACACCAACAACAATCGACACACACAACCAAGTTTGAGATGCAAATAACCCACGCCTTCGCATATAGTTGCACTGAAGGAGAATGAGGCTTGTTATCTTATGCGCGCCACATTTTTCATTTGGCTTGCGAGAATCCTTCTGGAATTCCGGATGCACACCTGTTATCATTCAGCTGAAGACGATGACCTCACCAGAAGGATGAAATTCGCTCCGATTTTCAAATAGATATTTCAATGTACTCTACCGTCTGCCAAGTAGCGAGGTGGTGTGTAGCAATTGCCGGTTTGAGGTTTTCGATATCAAATCTAGACTCGATACTCGCAAACCTAGAACCACTACGTTGCAACTGCCAACCACCATGCCGTGACTCCTTTCAGAGTCGTGGCAGGAGAATTCCTACCAGCGGGGGGGAAGGGTCGAGAGCGAGAGAAAAGCGAAAAACAGCTATCATTTTATTGTCATGCACAATGTTCGCTTTGAGCCTTTTTCTTTTTCGGTATCAATTTAGCCCCAAATCTGATTTCCTGCATACTGGTTGGATAGTCCAAGGTTCTCTCCGCAATTCGGAAGAATATCCATCAGCCTATGTCGTGGTGTCGTCCTTGCCCCTTGTCTTCCTCCCGTCCATGCTTCCGATCCCCTACCGTGAAGCATATAGTGTGTTGGGACCGTTGGCTCTGAGAATCCCGACCGGGAAACCACCTATGGCGTTGTCGTGCATTGGGAAAAGCAGTTTTTCGCCTTGCTCACTCTTCTGTTCGTTGTACCAGTCAAATAACGCTATCCTCCCCGGATACATGGCCCAGCATCCAATCCACATTATTTGTAACAAAATTATTCAACGACCCGAAGGGTCCTCGCATGGATTGAAGTTACAAAAAACCCGGGGCGCACAGTGCCGGAAAGAAAACTTGCATATAGTATATTGCACCTTACTGTCGATCCAAAAGCTACAGATCTATATTATTGACCCAGCATCCGCGAACTCCGGGGAAATATAGAACGGCAACACTTAATGCATTCATCCCCACAAGCGAGTCCCTTCTAGAAAAATAAAGAGCGTGTTCAAATCTTTGGGATTTTCAATCCAACGGGTTTTTGGACCCTGCCTTTTGATGATATGTTTTTACCACGACAAGCAGCTCCCGCCCGTTATGAGTTCCCGCCGGTGTCACCCGAGAGTCAAGGACGGATGATTCTTGGGGTTCTTGGTTTCTTTACTAGTTTTGCTACTGCGGTTGTTATTTTGAGGCTGTATGTGAGGACGGCGATTCTCAATACATTGGGGATGGATGATTACCTGATGTTTTTTGCCATGGTATGTTTGTGTAACTGCTGTTAATTCTCGACTAACTTCGGACTTAGCTCTGTTCTATTGTCGCATTTATTTTCATTGTTATCGAGGTTCATCTTGGGGTTGGAGAACATTTTGGAAATCCTCATCAGATGTCAAATTATACGGACATCTTGCACTACAGTTACCACCATGGGTGGATTCTTGTTGTTGGCATCACCAGTGTTAAATTGTCTGTTGGATTTTTTCTTCTGAGATTGGTTCAAGGGAAGTGGTTCAAGGTAAGGTCTCCTTATAAAAGAGTTCTATTGTTCGATTCTAACAAGTTTCTAGCGCTTCATTATTGGTTGGGTGTTTTTCTTGGTTATCTTCACCTTGGCATGTGTTGGTACACTGTGAGTTGAGCTTCAGTCCTGCCCTCTACGACATCTAACATGATTAGAATTTTCCAATGTCTTCCCGTTGACGCGGCGTGGGATTTTGAGTTGAGATTCAGAGTCAATGCAAAATGTTACGAATTTGAAATATTCCGAAGTATCGGACTCTTCAACGGCGGTGAGCTTACCTCGTGACCCCGACAGTCGTTGAATCTACTGACAATCTTCTAGCTGTCAATATCTTCACAGATTTCGCTTTTGCCAGCCTCCCAATCCCAGTGATCCTCCCCCTGAAAATCAATTTGCGAACGAAACTATCTCTGATCTGCATTCTCGGACTCGGCTACGCAGCATGCGCCTCAGCAATAATAAAAGAATACCTCCTCTCCTCCTTCTTCACCAACCGCGACATCCTCTTCAACAACGCCTTCAACGTCTGGAACGACGTCGAACTCAACATCGGCATCCTCGCCGCCTCCCTCCCCACTCTCCGTCCCCTCTTCGCCTCCCTCCTCGACAACGCCACATTCCGCTCAAACACCAACTCGCAAAACCGAACATCGAAATCCCAAATCAGAGTCGTGCAACATCAACATAGAAATTACCGTTTCTATCAACCCAATGACAATGTTGGTTCTCATGATCCGCAGATTTCGCTTCCGCTTAGTTTGGGTCATGATAAGTTGGAGAGTATGCCGTCTAGGGATACGATGAGTACGTGCAGTATTGTTGAGCCCCCGAGTGGGTATGGGGTTGAGAGTGAGAGTCGGAATGGGAGTAGGATGAGTGAGGAAGAAGAAATGGGACTTTGGAGACAAAATAGCGGTGCGAGTTTGGGGAGTAGCAAGTTAAGCAAGCTTGAAAAGTTGGAAGAGGATTTGGAAGAAGAAGGAATGAGATATGTGAGGAGAGAACGAGAACGTGCTCGTTCGAGGAGGGATAGGAAGAAGAAAGAGAGGGAGGCGAGGTCTGAGGGGATTCTGAGGACGACGGAGGTTAGTGTTACGCGGTGACATGGTATTTGTTCTTTTGAGGCGGATGAAAAAAGGGCTTTCATTTGTACGGGGCTGGATTCTAGTACTTTTGGGGCAATGTTATCTGGTAACTTGAGATAGTTGAAGGGAAAAAGGAACCGGGGTTTTGGGAGGTTGGCTTTTAGCGGGCGCATGTTTTTTGGGGTAGTTGTAGGTAGAATCGCTCGCTCAAGCACATGTACATACACACTTTGCACGCTAGCACTAAAATTTCACACCATTTTCTGACTCTATCAATGAGTTAAAAGCCAGATCGAAGCCGCCAAGAGTGTGGCAGCCAGAGTACGCGAGGTGAAATCCAGATTCTAAAGGATGCAGAAATAGTGCAGAACTGAGAGTCTCTCCCGCATCTAATATATTGGCCATGCATCAACTTAGTTCAGGTCCCGAAGTTCCACAACATTCATGTGAGTAACAATGTTTTTCCCGCTCGGGTAGCAACATCACACCGAAAACAGGTAATGTGAGCCAACAGAATTTTATTGAATAGATCTAACATACTCAATCATCAGTATTCGTACCGAGTAGTGTGGCCCCCGAAATATACCTCGAGCACCACCATCAACATTCATGTTGTGTAACAATCAAAGCGTACGTTTCATCAACGAAGGCTTTCCCTTGTCCAAGGAATATTGCCCTCTCGCTTCGGACGAACTAAGAGGGAATAAAATCGCGGGTATCACCGAGGCGTGCCAGCCTGCTTTGCATCCATAACGCCATGTCCTTTCCAGAGGGTCGCCACCCAATATTTTCCCAATAACGCCATCTGTATCAAGGCCTTTTCCCGGTGGTTTTGAATGTCAATTCTTGCTTTTCTCTAATCCGAGTCGTAGTCTACCAGACTCGATACCTTTGATCCTTCTGATACTGGTATAGGGATGTTCTCGGGTTCTGGCCGCTTCCTCTTGACACCAGCAAGCACAAACTTCGGGCTCGAGTCTGCATGAGTTCTCGACCCTGGAAGGAAGGGGTCCATCGCAGCCCTTGTATTGCCTCTTATCTCCGCTGCAATATTAGCTCTTCTCTGCTCCGCGAGCTTCTCCGTTTTCAGCTTTCCCTTAGTCGGTTTGGAGCTGCTGGATTTCTTCTGAGGCTCCTTCTCGGCGAATAAGGGTTTGGAGACAGCCCTCTCAATGCCTCTCTCCGAATCAAACTCACCAAACTCGATGAAGCCGGCCCTTTTGGCATCATCTTCATGCTCCGGCAGTAACTCAAACCCAAGGCTCATCTTTTCTTGCAGCGCCGCGGTGACGCCAGCTGCCGCTTCCCTCTCCTTCCTACCTACTCGAAAGGAGTTACGTAGTCTCCTATTTTGCTCATATGGATCTTCCCACTGCTTCTCGGATAAATCTTGTAGTTCTTCCAGTCTTTTCTTGTTGTATTCCAGTCTCTTCTTATCCTCAACCTTGCCTTCCAATGCCGCAAAGGCATTATCTCTCATCGACTCCCTCTCTTCTTGTGTCATAATCTTCACATCCCCCTCCATCACCTTATGCTCGCCCAAATCTCTCTTTCTTGCCCCTTCCGTGACAACATATGCCGTATTCTTCGGGTCGGTACGAATCTCGATCCAGCCCCCACATGCGAGATGCTTCATTCGAAAACTGTATATCGGGGAGGAAAAGTAGTTTCCTACTGTTTTCTTTTCCGCATTGAAGCGCACACCTTGTCCGATGATTGAGGGTTTGGGACATGTTGTGCACCATATTGGATAGGGCATTTCGAACCGGACAGTGAGGATACCTTGGGAGATTTTGTTGGCGCGAGCTCCGAGTGCGTTTTTCCCGTGGAGCTGATTCCCGCTCAAGACTCCTTCTTGGTCCGGCGGGACATAACGTCCCATATTGAAGCCCTGCATCTTGAAGATTTGTGCTGGTTGTTGCGGGGGAGTTGTTGATGCGTGGCTCGAGGCTGTGAGAATTTCATGAAGGCAAGGCAAGAGCCGATATCCTGCCGGGAATCGGAGCCTTGCTTAATCAGCCCCGATTCACTGGCGACTGGCGCCGTCACTGAGGGAAGAAGGTTCCCGACAATATCACGTCTTTATTCACTTCAATCCACGAACCATCTCAAACTTCTTGACTTGTCTTCCAACTGTACACAAAAATAGACCCCTTCCTCCCGCCAGTTCTTTCGCTCCGACGCGGCTTTACTACGATCCCACGTCAGTGACGGCAAAAGAAGCTCGCTCGCTCTCTTCACGATGAGTGGTGAAATCGCCAACCTCGAAAATGATATCAAGGAGTATAAGCTGCAGGCTCGTTCCACCATCTTCCTCTTTCGAGCGGGAATACTGCTAACCTCAAACAGTTGGAAACAGTCCAACTCGGCCTCTCAGCAGATCCGGATAGTGCAGAGCTTCAGGAATTAAAGACTGAACTCGAACAAGTCATTTCCCTCACCGAAGCATCGATCGCAGAACTAAAGCCCTCTTCAGTGCCAGCTTCGGTTCCCAAACAATCAGAACCCGCTGTGAAGGAGAAATGGTCGCGAGAAAATCACCCCGCATTCAAGAAGAATAATGCAGCACCTCCCGCAGCCCCCGAAGATACAGACGTCCAAACCAAATTCTCGGTGAACGATACCGTGTTGGCAAAGTGGCACTCTGGGGACAAGGGTTTCTATCCTGCGAGAATCACATCGATAACCGGTTCATCGACAGCACCCGTATATATTGTCAAGTTCAAGAGTTACGATACCACCGAGACACTTCGAGCCAAGGATATCAAACCCATCGTGAACCCAAACAAGCGCAAAGCTGATGGAACACCAGTCGCAGCCTCTATACCCACGCCCCCCGCAACAGCTGCCAATGTCATATCCGCCGCACCCGACATCAATCCCGAACTCGCGCAACAGACCAAGCGTGAGCCAAGTAAGGTTAGTGATGGCCCTGTCCGGCCCGCCAAAGTTCCCAAGAAGATCAAGGCAAATAAGGAATTGGAAGCTGGCAAAAACAAGTGGCAGGACTTTGCGGCAAAGGGAAAATTCGGCAAGGCGGGAAAGAAGGATAGCATGTTTCGTACACCGGAAGGTGTTCATGGTAGAGGCACGTTACCCCTCCCCTCGTTGTGGATAAGGTTAACTTTGTATCAGTTGGCTTCACGGGTTCTGGCCAAACCATGCGCAAAGATCCTACGAGAAGTCGACATATATATCAAACGAATGGCGAGGAGGAATTTTAGATTCATCCTATCTTGTTTATGGGAATTGGCTTGACTGGATGGGTGGGGGTGTACAATGGTGGAATCTTTGCAAGTATCACACAAGGCGTTCGGGTGGTGTTTACCTTCCAGCGCCACTTTTTTCTCTTTCGCACAATTGCTTTAGATGGAGGCTAACATGGAGGCTGTTCGTAATCAATAGTATGAAACAAATTCAAAAAACAAAACTGTCAAAATTGGATGTATCTCCATCCCTCGTTATCGTGTGTATGCTGAGTTGTTGCTAAAAAGTCTTTGCTGCAGAAAACTCACGAATCTCATCGTCTCTCCTGTCACAAGGCAAGTAATAAGCTACAGGTATAGTGTCACTTCTCTTACACTCAAGAAATACCACACGTCGTCAGTAAAAAGGTAACATATTCTTTCTTTGAATTTGCCGCAAAGGAATCTTTTTGTGGTTCTAGCATATTTCTCCTGGATATCTGTATTTTAAATCAAACCCCATCATATGAAAATGATTATTTCATCCTACAGTTGCCAACGTTCAAATGTTTGCCCACTCCTCCCAATTTTTTAATGCAGTAGCCTTCGATTCACAGGCAAAGTGATTGAGGCTATTCTTCATAGGTAGAACAGAGCAGGGTTTGCAACTTGGGTGCGCTCGTATTACATTCGAAACCTCGGGAACCTCTGTCATAGGTAGTCCTGAACTCATGGCTCTACATTAAGATGTATGTTTATTTTATCTTTATCGCTTGCTTGGGTTGTGGTTCCCCCTTTTGGGGGGTGGAGGGGGGCATTTGTCTATTTTTGATCATCTCAAACCCCCTTGATTTATGTTTCTTCATCTTCTTTGCTTTGATTTTATCAAATACGGAGAAAGTCTGCTGAACTATGAGGCCCCTTTGTCCATAGACTCCCTTGTGGCAGTCGTCTCACTGGAATGGAATCAAATCCTTTAGCGCTTCTCAATTCTTCACTCCTTGGTTTTTTCTTTCTATCGCGGATTCGGTGGTTAGCAGCACATCAACCGAATCTGTGGTTATATTATATGAATACGAATATACTACCGCAACATCAACCCCCTTGTATTTTTCACACTTCTGCCAAATAAGGGTCAAATCCAATTGCTTCTACATGTTACTTGGATTTAATTTATTGGGAACTAGTTTCTTCCCTTGCTCTATTTCCTACTTACGTCACTGCCACTTTTTCTCAATTAGCATTAAATCTTGTCATTAATCTTTGTAAAACGAGCAAGTCACTTGAGGGAAGGTTTCAATGGAAATCCTCTATCGCTTCTTCCAATTCTAATTTCTTCACTTGCCAAACGCGGAAACACGTTAATCTCTCTCCGTCTGTTAGCTCGGAAATGACGAGCGAAATTCTGAGGACCAAACTAATTCCTTAGTGTAGAGCCCAATTTTCCCCGGCTTACACCAGTATATGAGCTAGTCGTGAAAAGAGGTCTATTACTACTTGATTAACTCCTAGTTACAGTGTTAGAATTCTTTCCTACTTACGATCACCCTGCCTAAGCAAAATACTTTTCCATCGCGGTTCCCATTTTTTCCAACACACTCCTTTGAGTGCAGCGATCTTTCTCCGCTACGGTTTGGAATCAACCCTATTTGGCTTCGAATTTCACTTACAGCTCTCATCTACAACCAAGACTACACTCGCCAAGATGCGAGTTTCCAAAACGGTGCTCGCCCTCTTCATGGGCACCCTCCTCCCAACAACCCTCGCCCTCCCTGAACCAGTAGAAAAACGCACGGAAATCCTCAAAGCCGGGTCCCACTGCGACTCCAAATATAAAGGCGGCACCTACCCCATCTCCCCCGAGCTCGCCTTCGCCATCGAAGTCATTCCCGTGACAGAAAAAGATATGTTCCGTGGGGAACGCGTCTTCGTCGGCATGGAGAAGGTGTTCAACCCCGTGCAACCACCGCTCGAATACATCGCGAACCCCTGGGAGTATTCGTTTACAAAGCAGGGGGCGTTTAATTTGAATGCGAATGGGACACTGGCGATGGATACTGTTTGGTGCGATTTAGTGGCCGAGACGTGGTTTGGGGATAGTGAGATCCCGTGCTGTCCAGCACTGAGTACGTTGCATAGGCCGAGTAAGGAGTGGGAGGTTAAGAGTAAGTGTTTGGATAACGTTGTGAGGTTGCTGCTTGTGTATGGGAAGGGGGGAAGGGGGGTTTGGAGGGTGGCGAAGGAGGAGAATCCGGGGCATGAGTTGAAGCAGAGGATTCATTGGGGGGTGCTTGATAAGAAGGGTCCTCGTGAGTTGGTTTTCGTTTTCGTGTGTTGTTGGGTTTGGGGGCTGATATTGCGAACAGAAACTGAAGTTTATCTGACTGTCAGTGTCTTCTGAGTTGCATTTTCTTTCACTCGACAAGCAAAACATGAGACGAGGGTACTATATGGCGGGGAGAAATTTCATTTCTGTTGAATCTTGCGAAAAAGAGTATAACAGGAAACGAGATTGGTTTCGACTTCAGCGTCTCTATGCTGCTCCTTTTCTTAAATCGAAACACAGCCGATGCTTAGGCTTCCCGATTGGAGTCCTTTTATTCATTCTGTTCGCCAGAGTTTTCATTTACAGTGGGCGTATACCCGCCATGAATCAAGCTACTAAGTTACTTCCCCCGTCAAGATCAATTATTCAGAAGTTATACGGATTGTATTACTAGGCGTTAGGAAAATAATTGAAAGGATTCAGAGCCGCTGTAATACGAAATGTGTCTGTCTACGAGAAGTCAGTACAGAAATTTTGACGAATTGTAAGCTATAATAGTAAGTTATCTACACTTCAATGTCTATTAAACCTTGAATTTCAATCACACTATTCCGTGCATCTACTTCGTCCTAGGCGAAACAGTCTATAATATTCTTAAGAGTATTTATAAGAGAGTAAATAGATTATTTAATAGAGGTAAAAAGAGGTAAATTACTATTATATATCTAATTTCCTAGAGTATTTTAACACTGCTTTTTTAATCTTTTTAGATTATTCTCAAGTATTCTTAAGTATCTATAGTTACTTTTACTTCTCTCTTTTACTCTACTCTTACTATAGTACTATAAATATTACTTCTAACTATAAGAAGTCTCTAGAGCTTATCTATAACACTCGCTTATAAGTTTTATACTCTTTTTTATTATAGAATAGTTTAGAGATAATATTGTTTTATAAAATAGCTAAATCTATAACTAGGTATACTATGCTTTATCTTATTATCTTATTTTATAAAATAATAAAACTAGACGCTATATTAGACTTAATACTCTATAACGTAAGTAACTTACTAAATAGTAATCTTAACTAGAATAAACTAGTAGACGCTTTAGTAGAATATCTCTACTATTTTAATTTAAAACTATAGAGAGAACGAGATCTAGATAGCTCTTATTAAGAAAGGTTTTACTTGTCGATATTAAAGAAAGAAGCTATCTTTTATAGAATAATATACTATAAATTAGTTAGTCTAGATCTTAAAGTATATAAACTAGACTAACGAGAAATAATACTAGGTTCTCTTTATAGACGAGACTTAGGCTAATCTAGAGTTCTATACTAAGTAGTACTATATTTAGTAGACGAACGAGGTCTATTAAAGAAAAATTAGATAATAATATATTTTATTCTAGAGAGAAAGAGATATAAGAAGCTAGATAAAGTAAAATTTATATTTTAAGAGAAAGAGTAGAAAGTAATTAATACTAAGAGCTACTTAGATATTATTCTCTCTAGTATAGACTTTATAATAAAATAATACTTATAAATAGAATTCTTTATAAAATAACGTTAAGAGATATAACGCTATATTTACTTAAGTTCTTAAAGTGATGGAACTAGAGTCTATTCTATAGCTAGCTCTCTCTTTTAACTTAAATCTTATAAAAACTCTATAAGATATTATAAAAGACTATATCTAAATCTACTATCTAGAGGTTTATAACTCTAAGATTAGATTAAGAAGTATAGTTCTTAAGGTATAGAAATCTAGTCTAAAACAGATAGTAGTAGAGTTAATTAGAATAATATATAAGATATATATAGATTTAAAAGTAGTAGACGAGTAGTAGATAAAATAGTAGAAAAGTAGTATTATTATAAAACCCTTGAAAAACACTTTATTTACTCTCTTATAAAAATCATATCTATTATAGACTATTTCCCCTAGGACGAAGTAGTTTCAAAATTTAATATAATAATTACCTACTTACTAAGTTAGAGAGCTAGAGGCTTAGCTCGGGAACGACACCGAGCTTACCTTATTACGTGAGTCACATCCTGTAAGGCTGATACCTAGTATATACCAACCCCATAACGAGCATTCTTAGTTCAAATTATGATGTTCCATTCCTAGCAGCTTTGTATTTACGTAGCGAGAGGGCTTTATTAACTCACAGCCCGTTCCTTTAAATACCAAGCCCTTCGCATTTCCCACGCATATCCCAGGCATTTGTACAGCTGCTGTCAAACAACTTATGTATTAGATTGTGTCGACTTCATCACTTCAATCTCATCAACTCCTTTCGAAACCAACAATACAATTCTCCCAATATGATACTGCCAGCAACTCCTCCACCTCAACCGCTAACTCCAAAAATGGACTCCCCAACCGAGTCACCCGAAAGACCAAGCTCCCTTTTCCCAAAAATCAGCGGCAAAGTCGCGGAAATAGGCTACAACTACGTCGACATGATCAAGCTTGAAAAGGGAGACATAACCCTCCAAGTCGATATTGGAAATCATGTTCTCCCCCTCATTGGGACAGTGAAACTTCACGGTGCCCATGCGGATCTCGTGATAGATTGCAACGATAAAATCACCATCCAATCCCGGAATGTTGTAGGTCTTACACCCACCGGAAAAGATGTTTACGGTGTTGCTGCTGCTCTGGAACCTTTGGGACAAGCGACCTTGGAGTTGAGAGATAAATATCACGCCCGTTTTCGAGAACTGAATCCGGGTGTCGAGATTCTAGAAGAGTTTCCTACTATTATCGCGGGGGAGTGGATAGGTCCCGGTGTGCAGAAGAATGTTGCTATTTCGAAATTATTGCGGAAATATTTCGTCATCCTTTCCGTCTCGATAAATAAGTCCTGGTTGCCGGACGAAGAATACGCAGATATCAACGATGAAAAGAATGGGATTCTCAACATCTCCCGCGGTGGATTTTTCCACGATACCCTCCATTTAGGCCAGCAATCCGAAACTCGAGAAAGGCTGCAAATCCCGACGGTGGAAGTCGAGAGAGAATGTCCGTTCGCAAAAACCCTGGGGATCTCGGGGATAGGCGAAGGAATTGTTTGGAAAGTAGCTCATCCTTTGGGTGCGGATACAAGATTCTGGCTCAAGACCAAAGGACCACTTCATGCGGTAACAAATACGGAGAAGATACCTCAAAGAAAGAAGGGAGATGGAGATCAAGATGTTGTGAGGGAGTTTGCGAATGCCGCTGTTACGGAACAGAGACTAGAACAAGGGTGGGCGTATTTGGATGAGATGGATATTAAGAGGGAGATGAAGAGCATCAAGAGTTTCTTGGACTGGATTTCTGGGGATGTGGAGGTGGAGGAGAGGCGTGAGATTGAGAGGTTGGCGATCGATAAGGTGTTGTTGAAGAAGTCCATCGAAGTGATTGGTAGGAGGTGGTACATAGCGAGAGTAAAGAAAGAAGGGGGGAATTGAAGGGAAACGACTTGTGCTGATAGTTGAGTTTAAAGAGTTTATGAAATCAACTCTTATCCATATCGTGGACAGTCTTCGTTGCATGCTCTTCTTCGATGACTTGAGCAGAAACCCCCACAAAGATAGAAATTTTGAAAACAGCTTACGTAGAGTTGGGCCAACGAGAAACTCAACTGGGCACTTCCCGATTTCAAGCCCCCTACCAGGCCCATCTTTTCGCGCAAAGATATAAAGAAAAAATCAGTACTCTATTCAAGCACCCGCTCTAAAACTCACGGGTATCATGCGATCTAATAGTACATTTCCCTTATAACCTCAACAATAACGGCATGATCCTCATGCTGCTTCAACCCACTAACAACCACAACAGCAACAACCCCCTCCACACCCGTAACACGAATAGGCACACCCCCACCATGAATAGCATATTCCCCCGCACTATTCCCCAATCCATACTTCTCCCTAAACGCATCCTCGTCCCCGTCGAACTTGCAATGCATATACCAAGTACTAACTCCCCACCGCAAGACCGTTTTCCGCTTCCGCGCCACCCAATTATCATTATCGGGCATAACTCCCGTGTGCGTACATGTATGGAAAAGCGTCTGGTTCTGGTTCGCGAGCGCGATGTTAATTACGACGGGTGTTGGGAGGGGGAGAAGTCGATTTCGGAGCGCGGAGCCGAGTTCCCACGCATCTTCCGTAGTGAAATGTTCGAAGCAGAGGGAGGTGTCGATGCGCTGAATCGATGCGAGCTGACAATGGCAGAAGAATTAGCAATTGGAAATTCCAGCCAGCAGGCGTGAAGACTTACATCCGTAGGCGGGGGCTCAATCGCTCGCGGGGTGACGGGACTGTCTCTTCTTCCCGGCGTGGTCGACATTTCGAGGGGGGAGTAATAAGGAGGATAATAAGGAGGATAATAAGGAGGATAGCCTGATTCCGGGGTTCTGAGTCCGTATTCGTAGTCAAGCCAGCGCGTCCTCTTCTCCTTGCCCTTTCCCTTTCCTTTTCCCGTTCCCGTTCCCGTTCCAGTTCCTGTTCCTGTTCCCTTTCCCTTGAATCGGGGACTGGGAGGTGGTGGTGGTGGTGGTGGGGGAGACAGCTTGGGAATGGTGTCCCACTTTAGGGCCGCTTCGGTTTTCTCCCACTGGGGTGTTCCAGCGTTACTGGTTATCTCCAAAATCTCGAGGATGACAGACAATTGATCTGAACGAGCCCAATCGAAGTTGGCGCTTTTCCTCTTCCTAAGATTGGAGACGCCAGGGAAGGTCTCTCGCCCTTCCTCCTCGTCCTGACTAACAACAACAGGGAAACCGTCTGTAGTGGTAGTTGGAGTTAAACCGTCACGGTGGCTGAGGTTCGCGACGTCATTCGTAGATGGCTTTGGCCTCGTAAGTGTCTTCGCCCTCCTCCTGAGCGGCGGTGCCTTTGTCTCTTGAGCGAGGGATTTATATTTTGGGCGTCGACGCAGACCGCAAAGTGTCGACATCACACATCATGGTACGTTGTCCAAATTGTTGTCTTTTTCAGACAGCGGATCCATCAAATGACCTTCATCCGACATCGGAATATTCCTTTTTTCCAATCTCCATGTAATACTAGACTAGACGAACAGTAATTTCGGTCATGTCGCACAGTTCAATAGACGAGCGGTGGATATTGTAATGCGCTGAGACTAGAGCTGGATTCTTCCTTGAAGAATTAGTCTTGGGCTTGAATAGACTGAACGACACCTCGATCATCCTTGCCCACTCCAGACATCTGATATGAATGTCAAAATTCTGATATACGCGTCTCGCGGCTCAGGAGGTATGCCTGGATTATTCGGTAAGTCCTAGTTTCAAAAGAAAGAAAAGAAAGAAAAAAATAATCAGCTCTTGACTGTGGTGTCACCGATGGAGTTGCGAATCTCATCTCATCTTCCTTCTAATCTGCGCTCTCAATGCCATCGGAACATAGTCACCCGCAACGCTCATGAATCGATTGACAGAACTGGAGATCGAATTTCGAGCTTCGTTTTCAATCTTGGTCTTCGCCGCCAATCTGCAAGCCAATCTGCAAGCGCCCGTTCCTGGTGGAATACCAACCCAACCCAACCCAACCCGGGTATCCGTCATGTCTCTGACTCTCTGGGTGGTTGAAATAGAGTTTAGAAAGCGGCTGTCAGATGACTCAGATCGTTTTCAATCCGGTCCGGTTCCCAAGATTCAAATTGCAATACGACCATCACACAGGGACCAAGGAAATACGTTCTTCTTGTTTCCCCCGTCCAAGGCGGTTTGATGCTCCTCCTGATCGTGACGAGGCCGTTTTGCGTCTGAATAGCAAATGGTCTCATCGGATCATTCTTGAGGTATCATGGGCCGATAAGAGAGAGTCAGTGGGTTTTGACTCGTGGGATGAAAAGAGTTTTGCTAAATCCCCTGACCCTTTTGACTAAATCGCCTGATCTAACCAAATTAGGACGTTTTCCGGTCCCGAACACTACTAAAGTGCAGAATCATATATCACTAACCCTAATCCCTAGCCCTAACCCATACCCGATCCCTAACCCTAACTAACCCTAACCTCTAGCCACTAACCCTAACCTCGAAAACCAAGTCACTATCCCTTAGAATAGAGAATTAGTGTTATACAAGCCCGATAAGAGTGCCTAATCGGGTTAGAGTCAGGCGCTTTAGTCAAAAGGGTCAGGAGATTTAGCCAAAGCCGATGAAAAGTGTTTGAGATGCAGGGTCCGGAGATCCTCGTATCGGAGGGGGTCTTTGGAAAGAGCCTAGAGCGTATTGCAAGAGAGTAACGAAATAGAAGAGTATTTTGAGGGTCTCCTACAAACGAGAGAAGACAAGAAAGTAAACAAATGAAATTGTACAGCAGGTATAGACAAGCAAAGTTGACTCTCGGCACTTGACTCCATCACCTGGATGCATGTCTCTCTCTAAGCGGTGAGAGTCGGAGGCTGTCGGGTCTCGAGATGCATCTTGCGAGTTACCTTATTTTCCAGGCCCCTGCATTCGCGGCTCCCCCACCTACAGTAAGGAGCCTGGCCTCAACTCCCGTCTACCCCCCTCCACCCCCCCAAGTTTGGCCAACACTGACAAGATGTAAAGTCCTCCACTCTCACCCACCGAGGCATTCATCCGCGACACGCGCAATAGCCAAAATACACCTCAGGAACCTCCTCCGCCTCGAACGATGTGTTGACAACGCAGAAACTCCTCTTCTTCCCTATTCTATACCCCCCCCCCCAGGCCCCCCCTGAACTTCTCTACAGAGTGCCGCCATCATCATCATGGACCCCGCTCTCCTCCACGAACTCGGCGTCGACACCGATTCCGTCCCCTTCAACTACGTTACGGGCCACACACATTCAACATGGGCGCGCACTTTCCACAGTCGCCCCGAGCTGTACATCCAGCCCGAATCCCTTCCTGAAATCGAAAAGGCCATCAACCTCGCGCGTCGCTGCAGGAGGCGAATCACAATCGCAGGATGTGGGCACTCTCCAAATTCCATGACTAGCACATCGTCATGGCTGATCAACTTGGACAAATACAATAAGATATTGGATGTTGATAGGGACAGCTGTGTGGTGCGCATGCAAAGTGGAATCCGGTTATTTCAGATTGGAGCCGAGTTGGACAAAGTTGGGTTGGCGATGCCCAACTTGGGCAGCATCAATGAACAGAGTATTGCAGGAGCAATCAGCACGGGGACACACGGAAGCACATTGCGGCATGGTATCCTGTCCAGCAGTATTCTCAGTTTGAAGATTACTCTGGCGAATGGCGAGACTGAGACTTGCGCGAAGGGTCAAAATGAAGAGCTCTTCCGAGCAGCCCTGGTTAGTCTGGGTGCCTTGGGTATTGTGAGTGAAATCACTTTCCAGGCGGTGCCAGCTTTCACTCTAGCGTGGAAACAAGTTATCGACACCGATCTTTCGATGTTTGAGTCCTGGGAGAAAGAATTATGGAAACAGAGCGAGTTCGTACGAGTATGGTGGTTCCCATACACGAGAAGATCCGTTGTCTGGACCGCAGACAAAACCGAGCAAGCAGCTCGCCCACCACCAAAGAGTTATTATGATGCATGGTTAGGGTACCATGTATACCATAATCTCCTCTACGCCTCGCAGTATTTCCCCAAAATGCTACCTTGGATCGAGTGGTTTGTTTTTGGTATGCAATACGGGTTTGCTAACGGTTCGACAATCTCTGCTACCCAACCTTCTCGAGAGGCACTTCTCATGAACTGCCTTTACAGCCAATTCGTCAACGAATGGGCAATTCCCCTCCAAAAAGGCCCCGAAGCGATTCGACGTCTCAGCTCATGGCTTAACCGCCTAACCCCCGAGGACCCAGATTACATTCCTCACCGAATCCCATTCAGCGCGGAAGGACTTTATGTCCACGCGCCTTTAGAAGTCCGAGTAACGGAAACTTCAAATTCCAAAACCCCTCGTCCACATCTCGATCCTACATGTACCGAGGAGGCAACTCTCTATCTCAATGCCACTCTATACAGACCATATAACCAAGACCCCGCCAGTCGATTTCGATATTACCAAGCCTTTGAATATCTCATGAAAGAGTTAGGCGGTCGTCCACATTGGGCCAAGAACTTTGAGACTTCGGGCGCGGAGATCGAGGCCATGTATGGAGAGCGATTGCAAGAATGGAGGGGCATTAGAAATAGTGTTGATCCTGAAGGTATGTTTGTTGGGGATTGGCATCGACAGACTGTCATGGGGAATGGACCGAAGTTGGCGCTTGAAGAGGTGGAGGTAAGTAGAGAGAAGAATCGTGGGGGTGGGTTGCTTGTTCAGGGTGTTGTGGGGCAGGGGGAGGGCTCGATTAGTAGTAAGAGTAGTGAGGAGAGTTTTGATGAGTTGAGAGCTAGTGAGATCACGATCAAAGATTTTTAGAGCTGGGTTGAAAAATAAAGAATTTTTAGAATTTTGGTGTCACTACTCCCAAGAATATATGCGCCGTTTAGTTGGAATATCTTGCGAACGCCTTAATCAGCTTGTGGAGATTTTGATTTTGTTAGCGAGGTGATAAAGACCCAGTAAGCCAACGAATGAGCTATGGAGTAAGGTATCAACTCAAAAACGAAGTAACCAATGGCTTACTCACAAGTAACTAGTAGCTCACTCGCAAGCTAGCTGACAGCTTACTCGCAAATCATTTAACGGTTCAACAGCTTACTCATGAGTGACTGATGGTTTACCCACAAGTAACTCGCAGCTTACTCGCCAGTCGCTCATGAACAATGCGACTTTATCCCCAAGGAGTAAAATATAAGTAAAATTCAACTGTTACCCCAGATTGATATCTTTGCTTTCCCGTCTTTTTGAGCAAGGTACCACATCAACTACTTGTGCCCTCCAACACTTCCACTCCGTTCCCACACCAACCATCCCAATACAACAAATGCCGCCTCCAAGCTCAATCCAGTTCAGGTCAAAACTCCTTGCCCCGTTTTCCCCTTCCCCGCCGAAGACCCACTCGTCTGTCCGGCGTCAATGGAAAGGAAAGTCCAGACGAAACGAGAAAACAATGGAGTCTCTGGACGTCTTGGCTTGGATGGAACAAACGACCAAGGGGGTGCTTTGGATTTTGTATCAGAGGGTTCTCCGCCGCATTTTGCGAGGTGCAACAAAAAATATCTTGAGGTGGAGATGTGGATTTGAGTTGGGGGAAAGGAGGAAGGTCCGAAGAAGGGGGGGTGTAGGTTTAGGTTACTGCGGTTGCTGATGTGAGGATGGGTGATGAGAAAATGGGGGATTAAAGGGAGGTAGGTGTACACTCGTACTGGAAATTCGTAGAAAGGGATGTCTACAATTTCATCATGCCGTACAATACCCTCCAATCCACATTTTGCCACCCTCAAAACCTCATCCCATATCCTCACCCAAAAAGATCAAATCAGTCAAGAAATGAAGTTCAAGGCTCCACAAAAGCATGCAGAAAATTGTTACCTCAGGTCTCCCTGCATGAGCAATGCGATGTGCAACGAAGTTACGATGAAATTACTGACCCTGTGGTTCCCTGTGTGGCGATGTCTCGGACCTGAGTCGCTTCAATTTCAGATCCCAACCAAACGAAACTGCAAGACCAACCGTGTCGTCAAACCACCAGACCAACCAAACCAAATGCCAGAAAATCCATAAGTCTGTGCCCAAAGAACGAGAGAACGAGAGAACGAGAGAACGAGAGCACGAGACAAGACAGGGGAAGACAGAAAAAGGGGGAGATGAGATGAAGAAACCCGTCTGAGCTTTCATCGAAGCGAGGTGTATGGTATTAAGCTTAATACGCCTCCCAGAACTGCGAAGTGCAACAAACCTCTCCTCCAACTTAATATCTTCAATATAACCCTCACCCTGTCCAGTTCGAATATTTTATTTCTCTATTTACCCCCCTCTCAAGTGTGTTTACATGCATATCATTTCTTAGCCTCCAGCTCAACCAACTCATCAACCATGAAACTCCCACCCAACAAAATCGCAGGCTCCTCAATACGTTTATGCTCGTAGCTTAGGGTACCTACACCCCCAGCTTCCAGTAGGAAGGTCGGTCCATCTTGGAGAGTTGAATTTACCCATCTCATTGCGAAGGCGCGGAGGATATGGCCGTGGGCTACGAGGAGGACATCGCCGGCTGGTTTCTCTGAGAGGGGTTTTCCGATGCAAGGACTGTGGTATTTGGTGCGGATTTTTGAGATGAGACGATCCAGGCGGGTTGTGACATCCTCTGGTGACCTATTCTTACGTTAGTATTTGGATATTGTCTTACCGTCTCATTGTGAAAAAATGGTGCGGATGTAGAGGGTATGACTTACTCTCCACCCGGACAACCGTCTCTCCAGATATCCCAATCTCCAAGACCTTGCTTCTTCCTCAACTCTCGGATCTCAGGAGATGTGATACCCTCGTAGTCACCGTAATCCCATTCTCGGATATCCTCAGTAACTTCCACCTTCGCATTGGTGCGGATATCACATGCTTCGTGTTTATCTTGCCATGGATATTTCTCTTTACAACCTAGATCTAGAAGCTCCAAAGTTCTTTGAGCACGTCGACGAGGGGAGACAAATCTGAGAGGGAATCAGTATGAGAATTTGATACTGTTTTTTTTTGTTTTGTTTTATGGTGTTGAGAACAAACATATGGGCCAAATTCTTGGGAACAATCAACCTATCATCTCCCACCAAAGCCCTACCCGTAGCACGTATACGCTTCTCCCCGTTTGCGGTGAGTGGTAACTCGGTAACTCCAGTATGCCTCCCATTCAAGGACCACTCTGTCTCACCGTGGCGAACGACGAAGACACGAGGGGTTGTCATGACGCTTCCTAATCGGCTCGGTCTGAGAGGGATCGCACGGATAAATTTGGTGTTGAACTTGGCGATTGTGCAAAGTGAAGGAGATCAGACAAGAGCTTGAAGCGTCGGACCCGCTGTCGCGGTGTGTTTCGGATGCGGTGATGGGATTGGGCTTTTTATTGCAATTGAAACATGGAAACGCTGTGACCAAAGTCACCAAACTCCGCGAGCTAAGGTACTGTACGGATGAGGGAGAGAGCCGAGTCAATTGAGACTTTGGTGATTGATAACCGGACTAGGAGACAGATGGGGATTTGAATTTGATGAAGTTGATGAAGCGTATAGATACACAGATCCCAAACAAATATATTAATTTATAACAATTGTCTTCTTCTTGTACAGTACTTTTGAGAAATCAACGCAATGCGCTTACTCACTTGGATAGCCTCTAATGGTGCCGCCCCCGTGGTTTCCCCCACCAATCATCCTTCAGACTCCCCTCGCATGGGGATAAGCCGACGAGATTCGAGTTGCTCGTCCATTTCATCTTCTTCCTCCAATTCCTCGGATTGTTCTGCGGATACAGAGTTGGAGGATTGGAACTACTCTACAACTACTGTGCGCATCAATGCCTTCAAAGCACGAAACACAGCGATCGTCAAAAGACCAGTTTTAATCGAACACGCCGCTGTTGGAAGGAAAATGAAGGAAACAAGAGACAAGAGGGCAAACGAGGCATGGAGAGAATTCTGGTGTTGAGCACAGAAAGTCGGAATTGAAGATGGGAATTTAATTCGATGGTCTCAGCTTTCTCCGCAGGGGTCGTATTACATCTCACATCGGAACCTCAGCAGGCCTCCTCCAACAACAAACAACAAACATCACAACCAAACAACGGGCCTCCCCAATTCCGAACCGCGAATCAGTAATTGAGACTCCATCCCTCCGCGATGATGAGATGAAAATCCCACACGACGGTCTGAGAACCTCGATTTGCAATTACCAAACCCGCGAACGAGGGAAGAAAGATGGCCACCCCAGCACAACTCGCACAAATTCAGAGGATCCGTCGATTTATATGGACTGGAGCGATTGCGTCCATTACCATGGTAGGAGCATGGTATGGAGCGGGGTTGAAGATACAGAGTGATGTTCAGAAGGTATGCTATCCTCTCTCTCTCTCTGGCTCTTGTTCCATTTTTCGTTTCCTAATGTTCGCGATAGGTAGCGCAAGAACGGCTTGAAGCAACGCCTACCGAGAAGATCGAACAATTGGAGGAACAGAAGATCGGATTACTTGTTAAGAGACAGGGGTTGGAGAAGAAACTTAAGCAGACGGAGGCGAGGATGAATGGGGCGAGTAGGGAGGAGAGTATGGTCGGCCAGGAAAGAAGGAGGGGGGAATGATGATTTTGGACCTCGAATCGAAATATGAAATATACGGCGATGTGGGAGCCTGGAGAGCGCGAGGCCATGCTATTTGGAGATGGCTGCGGCTAATATAACAAGATGTATATGAACAAAAGGCAAGCAAGCCTAGATGCAGGTCATGGATTGGTGGGCGGTAGGATAGGAGAGCTATACAAGTACCCAAATGACATCGAGGTATGATATACGAGTTTCTTGTGAAAGCTGCAAAATGCAGCTGCACCACTCCATAGGATATACAGTCTCTTGGGGGAATAGGCAGGACGTGAAGGGAGCTACTAGTGTGTTACAGGGTATTTTGCAAGGTCTTTTGTATGCGATTTGATCAATTCCCAAGGATTCAGGGATCGCGAAACGTCCTGTCTGCTCTCACTCGAGGCTGTAGAAGGGGGGGGGCTATGATCCAAACACACAAAACCCCCAAGCTTCAATTTCTATAATTTCTCCATCATCAGTTTTCCCCTCCTCCAAACCACCCTTCAAAGACTAAGTAGCTTCAGCTCTTATATCCCACTAAAGACCTACATATTGTTCCTTTTCTACTTTACAGAACCTCTGGATTCAACGTACCGCAAGACCAAGGCAGCTCCAAGTAGTTTGTTGCATATCGAACAAGCTTGGCAGGGGTGCTTCCCTCTCTAGTGTCCACCCATCTCCTTGTGTTTGTGTAAAAGTTCAAGGTCCAGATGCTAAGAAGACGTTTTGTTGCATTTCGAGGGAACTTGGCGAGGCGTGTCGAGATGATTCGAGGCCGGTTAGTTTGTTTTCTTAGGGCGAACTTTGTTTATCTTTGGTTAAGAGGCTGGATTTCTTATTTTCACGCACTGAGAGGGTCTGGGCTAATGAGGAGGAGGTAACTATTTTCCTCTGGTTGGTAAGAGGGTTGAGTATTATTTCTACCCTGTGATGCGACCCATTATCAAATGTCAGAGCTATTGATCGAGAAGGGTTACAATTTCCTGACTCTCCTCGGCCATGTTGGTTCACGATAATGTCGAGTACTCTAACGATTTGGAGAACTGGTGCTGGGTATGTATGTATATCTTATCTCACACTCCCTGACACAAATCAAAAGATCGCTCTTGTGCTTTGCTCTCGTGGTATCTTGGTGTGTTAACACAGGTGGACATCGAAATTCAAAGCCAAGATAGAAAACAATCCCATCTGAACAAGAAAAGCCAAGTTCCTCCGACTTGCAACAAAACTTCCACCAACTGGGATACCAGTACAATGACGAATATTGCGTTACAAACTATTGGTTCCAGTTCAGGGCTTGCTAGTTTGGAGAATTGAAAAAGAAGGAGGAAGCCTTCTCTCCGGGCCCGGTAGCAAACTAGTTCCTTCCTTGCCCCTGCCAAGTTGAGCGAAATGCAACAAAACTGGTGAGAATGGAGAATTTTGGAGGCGGTCTGACGGGTTGGCTCTTGATGATGTGTATGCCAAGTTGGTGCGATGTGCAACGGTTTGTAATTATGGGTGTTGAAGGTTTGTGTTGGGTTCATTCTTGTATTAGGGGTCTCGGGTTTGAATTAAGGCGCGCCGAGAAGATGGGATGGGTAGCCTTGGATTGGATTTCTTAGTTTTCTTCTAAGTGGTGTCTTGTCAAGGGAAAATAATTGTTTTTCTTAAAGGGAAGAATTCATACAGAAGAATACTCACACAACCGAATTCATAGTACTGTAACTGTGGTTGTCTCTCGTCAACTTCATCGGCCTTCCAGCTATACACCGACACACCGAGTGTTAAAGTCTAAATGCTAAAATGGACAATAATCTTTATTTTGTTGCATATCGCAACCAACTGGCAATTCTCCGTCTTCCTACTTTTTCCACCCCACATAAAGTTCGGCGGTATTTGGGAAAATATGAGGCGAGCTTTTGTGTAAAAGCATTTTGAAAACGTGCTTACACGAGTGACGGCAATTCTTTCCAATGTACAGACTTGAAGATTGAAATAGTGATAGAGATGAGTTCTCTGTTCAAAATAAGGGAAGCGCGGATATACTTCTTATGCCCTAATTACTTATACTATATGTAGACTCGTAGTCGCACCCGTTCAAAGTCGCTACATCGGCCTTTTCCCCGTCCTGGGCTCTTACAAGTCACCGACGGATAGATGCTGCCGAAAGAAGTTTTCTTCTGCACAACATTCTTGTGTTTTTCTCTCTCTCCTTGTGGATTTGTTACATGTAAGTAGAAGCCGTCTTTCCGGATTGCTCTTGGGTCTAGCTATTTGGAGTTAATAGCTGGGATTTGTTGCAAATCGAAGCAACTTGGCGGCTGGCTTAGCTTTGAGGTTGGCTTGTGGACGTTTCTTTGAAATGTAACTTTGTTCTTCCTATGAACATGTGATATTCAGAGTCTATTTGTCGGGTGAAATCGAAGAAGCTGAAGAACGAGACTGCTTAATGGATACCTCTAAGCCCATCCCTCTTAGATACCGCTCAACCCCAACAGTGTAAATCTCTTTGGCGTCCACAGCCACTCAGACTCCTAGGCTCCTAGACTTGTAGCACATCGCAACAGTTTGATCTCCATCGTTCTGCTTTTTGTTGCAAGTCGTAGTAACTTGGCTGATGACTTAGTGGCGTACTTTGATGCACTAAAGGGGGTTGACTTTCCCAATCCGTCTCTGGGAAACACTCTCCATCAGTTTTGTTGCAAGTCGTAAGAACTTGGCTCAGGATGAGCTTCCTAGTTTGAAACTTGATTTCTTTACAAGATCTTGAAAATTTTCTTCTCGCTTTTCTTGTTCTTGAACTGCCATCACGAACTTGACTCGCTACTTTGGTGGACGGTGGCTCACCCATCTTGTCACGCAGTCACTGTTTCCAATAAACTACAGCTTGTCCTTCCCAAAATCTAGCGGCATTTCTCTCAACGTCATGATGAACATCTCAATCTTTCAATCTTTTGTTGCTCATCGAGACAACTTGGCTCCAGACTTCCAAGAGAGCTGGCCCCCTCTTGGTACCCCAGCTTCCCCGGGTCCAAGAACTTCCCGCAAGCCCCGTCTCGAAACCGCCTCGAGCCTCGAGGATATCCTCTCACACTTCACACTTCATAGTACTAGAGTCCCATGCTCGTCGTTTGGAAGCGGAAATCCGTCGTTCCTGTCGCATTGAGGACAACAAACTGTTTTGTTCAACCAAACCCAGTCTCTACGGGGACGGCTGCATCGTCGGAGTTTAGTACATAAGATATCGTTGTAAAACCTTGATAAAACCACAATTATAACTAAAAAAAAATTGATACTTTAATCTAGTAATGAACTACTAGCTGATAGACCTCTTTAAATTTTCTGTATATTTTTGCGATTTTCTTTCAGAGCTAGAGAAGTCTTGCAGTTATATGCACTAGGCGGTACAGGAATCCGACGATCGAAGCGTCCCCGTAGAGCCAGTCTCGTTCATGGTTGGACTGCTGAGTTGTCCAAGTTTGTCCAACCCCACGATTCGACAAGTCTGGTTTCATTCTTTCCCAATGGAGACTCTACCTCCTGAGAAGCTGGATTTGTTGCATATCGCAAATGTTGTCTCAGTCGGGGGGCGGACGAGTGTGCTCTAACAGGAGTTATCCGTTGTTACTCGTTAGGGTCCCCTGGTGCGCCGCCGATTTTCTGGATCGTGTGTTTGAGTGACAACCCGTTCTTTTGGTCGGGAACTAGTTTCCAAGCGGTATGCACATCGCGGAAAATTTGGTTCCAAGTGCGGTTTTGCCTGGAAGGGGAAATTTGGAATGTGATAATTGCAAGAGACAGGTTGTTAGGACAATTTTACAATCCCGGGTTTATAACTGGTGTGGATTTGTGACCGAGTGGTACGCAGGTTATTCTGCGTTATTCAGTTATTCGATTCCGCAAATATATATTTTGAGCGTCAAGCATAAAGAAGTTGGGCAAAGTCATTCTTGGTTGGCTTACGTCTCCGAACACCAGGGGGCGCAGAATTTATAGCTTGCCAGCGGTAGAATGCCTATTATACACTCCAACTATTCAATCAAGACTCGGTTCATGTTTTATCAACAGGCTGGACCATTTTCTTACGTTCATATTCATGAAAGATTTAGCTCCATTAAAGATGGAAGGTACTACCTACAGTCACGGATTCCTGCACCTGCGGTAGAAGGCAGTACGTGATAATGTCGCAGTTGTCATCTCTCACTGTTGTTCAGCACGCCAGAGTCCGGAGAGAATCGAATCCAGTTTCTCGAAATTTACTACACCTATCATAGAAGCAGCTAACTCGATAAAGGATGGTTTACTCGAAAATGTTTTTTTAGCTTACTCGATGATTGATGGCCTACCCCCAACCTTCATTTTAGCCCGCGAATACGAGGAATGGCTTACTCGACAATCGATGGGTTACTCGATAATTGTTCAGCTTACTTCAGGCTTCAGTTACAGTAGCTTACCCACGAGGTTGTTTTTTGGTTCCCATAGTTGGGTTACTTCGTGTATGAATTGTTCCGTGGTTCTTTACGCACGAATTTTAAAATCCGGGAAACTAGCCTAGCGCGCTGGCGGCTAGCTTCATTTTGAATCGGCTATCGGGGAGGTGAGAGAATTGCTCACATCAGCCTCTCAACTTCTTTCAGTATTCTGCTTTGCTAATCCTTCAAGGCCAAGGTCAGGAAAGTAGACCGAATCACCCAATAGACAATCAATATCAATGGAAATTATTCATTTCTAGCACGCAAACTAAAGTGGTGCTGACGCCGCTTGCGCCGTGTTCATGCATCCCCCACAGTTGTCGGCCGTGGCTGATGGGCTAACAAGTGCTGACGGCAACAACAGAAAAGGTATTTGGTTTTCCGTTTCCCATTTGTCTTTCTTGGTTTAGCTATTTTCTTTCTTTTTTTGAATTTCACGGAATTTTTGAGATGGAGCCATACAGACAAACGGGTGGCTCTTCTCACCCTAGGATCGATATTTACGACGACCCCGCCCATCACGATGCTTTTCATATACCGCCCGAATCATACAATGTTCCAAAAATTACAACGACGCTTTCGAATGACGATCAATTGTCAAAATCCGCATATGGAGCTCCTGGTTACGAGGCGCCCACAGCGTACACACATATAGATCCAGAAAACCGATTACTTCCCTTCGATCACGAAGATTTAAAAACTAAGGAGCGACAACCCCGCTATCAAATTTCCCACGGAATTCAAGTAACTTGGCGTATTATTAGTTTACTTCTCAGCATTACGATAATCGGCTTACTTGGCCACACACTGTATTTAAGAGGGAGTAGTGCACTCGCGAATTTCAAATATCCTTCTGGGATGGAGTTACCGGCTTGGCCGGAAGGGTTGAAACTTTATCCCACGTATTTGTTTCTGGGAGCTGCGGTTCTTGCTTTTGTCGTTAATTTCATTGCGCTTTTACTTGTTTGTTTACCTCAATTCTCTGGCTTCTGGCTAGGGGAGTTTTGCTACTAGACCTCGCTAATAGACTAGGTTAAAAATAAACACTTCTCCAAACTTCGCCCGTTGATTTCTATACCCTCGACTTTCGTGGCTTGTGCGCTGTGGTTTGGTGCTGTGGTTTACTTTAAGAGTTGGGATAATAAGAGTGATAATTCGCAGTATGATCTTTGGACTTGGACTTGTTCGCATAAGGAGTTCGAGGTTAGTTTTGGGAATAAGAGGATTGGGTTTGAGAGCACTTGTGTTGAGATGGTGAGTTGGTTGATTTCCTGAAGGCTGGAAGAGGTCATCGAAGAGGAATGATGATGGTGTGAGAGGATGAGTGCTAACTTGTGGTTGTTAGACATATGTTTATTACGCTGGCGTAACGATTTTCACCGTTGAGTTGTTGAATTTCTTCGCTCAAATATGGAATTTGTTGAATAGTAGACATAAGGCAAAAGCTGGCTACATCAAGGTATGTTTTGTAAAGCTCGAATCAAGGGATTTTGTTAACAATAGACAGTCAACGAACAGTGGTGGATGGAGTAACAATGAAGGGGGTATACTACATGGAGGATACTTGAGGAAATGAAATAAAATGAAAATTAGATAGATGTCGTTAAGCAATCAAGGAAAATGAAGGAAGCGGAATTTAGACCACTTATTAATAACTAAATATCTCAACTTTACGGCGTACCTTTTGAAGATATTCGGCCAAGTTACACCTGTGTCACAATGCTATTCATCCAGCCCCCCACAACGGAACGGCCCGCAAAAGCTGAAAAGCACACCACAGCTTTGTTGCACATCGCGATTTCCTGTCGCATTTACCCAATCCAAAAGAAGCAATATGCAATCTCCAAAAATGGCGCCAAAACAGCAAATGACAAACTCTATTTTGAGTCATGAGTCGCCTCTCATCCACCCCACATGATTATTGCATCACGTGGAAGGACCAATATTATGCAGACCTATCTGGGGAAAGTGTTTCATTTCTTTTGGGAACGAACGATTTGAGAATTTCGTTGCATGTCGCGATTACCTGCATGAGAGGAAACGGGCCGCTACCGAGATTGAGGGTGTTGATTTTCGTTGTTGTGGTGTGTCTGGTGATGGGGAATGAGGTCAGCTAGTCGGTGTTGGATACGAATGTCTTACTTTCTCTTCTCTTGGGTGACTGTTTGATCCTTGTACGGAGTACGAATGCAGGTGGGTTTGGAGCTTGTTAGGCAGCTGATATGATGTTAAGAATTGGGCTTGTAAATAGCTAGCTTACTTGTGTTTTGAATGACGCGGAGGGATTTATGGATTTTGGTGAAAGCTGGATTCTTTAGAGTTATCATGCTTAATTATCCTTGGCTATCAGATATTCGGCCCCTGAAGCTCTCGTTTCCCCGTCCTCCGAGTCGCTCCGAGTCTTCCGATCCGATACCGAGTGAGCCTCGGTATCATGAGCCAACGGAACTTTGGAATCAACCTTGATGCTATTCACAACCTCCCATCACCATCGCGCAACTCTTCAACCTTTCTCAGTCCAAGTCTCACGCAACCATGGCACCCTTGCCTCCAAAAGTAAAGCCCCTTCCCACCTCCGAATCCGCCACCGACAAAGTAAAAACAATAGTCTTCGCAATGGCAGAACAAGATGACCCTGAATCGGTAAATTCCCCTCCAACCTCCCAGCACAATCTAAAACTGAGACTCATCAGAAACCAAATTAGATATGGGGAGGCAAAGTACTGAACGAAATGGAACTCCTCGAAGCCTCGGCAGAACCCGCGGGAAGGACGGTATTCAGATATACAGTTCAGCCTGAGCATTGTAATCGACTGGGGAATTTACATGGGGGATGTACTTCTACGATATTCGATGTGAGGGCTCTTGCCTATTGCTTCATAGAGGAAAGGGAGCTAATACATTTATGCAGTGGTTAACGACCTCGGCGCTTGGTCCGATTGCGAGGCCTGGATACTGGGCATACTGGGGGGTTTCGCGGACTTTGAATGTTACGTATTTACGACCGGTACCTGTTGGCACAAAGGTTATAATTGAGAGTATCGTGGTACATGCGGGCAAGCGGTTGTGTACTATTGCGGCGACGATGAAGAGGGAGAGTGATGGGGCGGTCCTAGCGATATGTGAACATGGCAAGGTGAGTATTGATCCAGAGGTTGGGAAGTTATGAATGAAAGAAGGTTCGACTCTCTTCTCCCTCAAATATCCTCCCTCAAATATCCTTCTGGGCGTGTCATTTTGTCATGGGTTAAGCCTATCGGAAACCCCCTCTAGATACTGCGTTCATCCTTTTGAGAACTTGGTGAGTAAGGTGTTCTAAATGGCATACGGGTCCCACAATTCGCGGGGTCATACTATGGGTTGAAGTTATCGTTGGAAGAGGCTCTCAAGAATACATAAGAAATCGCTTGCTGCCTTTTGAAAACTCGAAAGCAAACGCCACATTGTAACTCGATCGTTGCTCCCATATCACCGGAAACAAATTGGATTCGGTTCCGATTCATTCTACTCCTGACGATATCAAAGGATTTCTTTTAGAACGTACTCCGGTCGGTGATTGGCTATTCTGTTTAACATTTTCCCCGTTTGTTCCGTAGATATTTCTCTATATTCTCTATCGCAGGTTTCTTGTGCTTCGAACATTTGAGACCAGCATTCTCCGTTCTTTCGTCAGCACCAAATGCCATTCTATTCCTTTCTTGACACCAACAGCTTGAGTCATTTTGGTTGAGAAATGTTGAAGCGGATACTTGTATTCACTCACGGGTATCCTGTATGTCATATGACTACGCGCTAGCGAATACGCTAGCGCGTCTGCTAGCGTGGTTTTCAGAGTACTTATTGCCCTTTGGTACCTTAATTTGCAAATTTAAGAGCTTCCGCCACCTGGTCTTGCGACAAGAAACAAGACTTGGGACTATCAACCACCCAAGAATCTTCAGAAGAGCCAACCATATCATTTAGTCAGAAAACACCTTCATACTCATGTAAATATGATGATCTAACGTACAAACAGGCGCTTCGAACCAAAAAGGAAAAGACGGCGCTATGGCTTCAGAACGAGAACTACCCAAAGGAGCCGATCCTTATAATCGTGTCACCATCCAAGTCCGTGAAAAACGCTTCGTCACATTACTCGACACTCTAACGGACGAAAGCCAGTACTTCCGCTCTATCTTCGCTCGATAGGAGGAAAATGTCATCCAAGAGGATAGTTCCTATTTCTAAGACAGAGACCCAACCATCACTGCCCTCATCCTTCAATACCTTAGTCGTCGTGTTCTCCCGGTCTTCTACAGCAATCATAGCCACGATCATGTCCTTTATAGCACTCTTCTCGCTGAAGCAAAGAACCTTCAAATTGCTCGGCTAGTCAAGTGGATTGAGCAAAAGGAGTACCTGGAGGCTGACAAGGTAGTGGTAGAAACACACGGCGATCCTCATAAACCGTGGCCTGATGTTCTGTTTGATGGCCAAACAGACCTAGGAGAAATATTGGCTCCTGTCGCCAGTCCATACGAATTTAACCACCGAAACAACATCATTACATGCAAGGTCATTTTGACGAAGACTGAAATTGACTATGATATGTGTTGTAATGTATGCAATTTTTCCCTTTGTTCCTTTTTTTGAGCTTCTGTCCCTAGTGGTCGAGAGAAAGTTTTATCCTTACTCACTGCTCCCTGCTCCCTGCTCCTGAGTCAAAGAGAAGAACATCTGCTAATTTGTCGCAGTGGGAGCCGGAGGAATCAAATCTCCCTTGCTGGTGGAATTCCAGCGAAGGAGTTTTGAGATTGGTGGATTTTACTTTTGAACGACGATGTAGCAACAATTTGTCATCATCGTTCTGCCAATATAATGAAGCGAGCAATGGAAACTAGCTAGATCTTGAGGCTTAGTTTTTGTGTTTCTTCTATAATACTCTACTTTTACCACCTTGGTGTTTGAGGTTCCGATCACTGTGATGTGAAATGATCTTTATTCTTTATTCATGGAACTGACTCATGTTTCTGATACGTGGTTTGAATTTAACTAATTTCTCTTTGGAGTCCTTTGTTAATTAGATTTTAAGTTGTAAAGCAAATGATTTACGTAATAGTATTCCCGCTTCTAATCTCAGCAAAGGTCCGTACAGTGATCAGGGCTACGAAAGTTCTTGGGAGTCTTTACAGTCTTCTGGAAGGCTCCTTGCAGAACAATATGCTTTCATTGAATCTAGATTAGGTCTAATAAGGTGGTTGCCAGCTCTCTTTTTCAATACACTCTTGAGATGCCATTACTCGCAATTGCAAAAATGCATTACATCCTCATCCCTGTCACTCTTTTATGGAAGATCACAGAGCACTTGCTCCATACCCTCTATACTCCTCAGGCAACAGAATCTGGACTGTACTATTGCCTGAGAAGACCATATCAACCTTATCCCTCAGGATTTTATGCACAAGACAGGTAAATTGTAATTCTTTTCAACCCAATTTCAGAGTTTTTTGCTGATTTATTTGAAAAACAGATCTTGAAATCAAAATACACAACGACCAAGTTCGATGTCAAAATTTCGGCCCAAAAAGGCTCTACCAGCACTCCTAAGCGAGGCCTGGCCTTTGCAAGACAAAAGCGAAAACGAGGAAGATAAGCGACTTCCATCTATCAAGATAAAGGAGGCCGCCTGGAAAGCTTGTGGACAAGTTCTGTTTTCCGGTATCGAAAGATCGAGGCGCAATTCGAGAAATAGGAGGTCTGATAATGGCGAACCTGTTCATGGAAACCTCATTTGAAGGAGGTGGTCTGGTGGTATTGTAAGATGGAGAATCTGTGATGGGATGGATTGTTGAGAATAATGATAATGTTTGGATATTTCCCTGTCAAACACATTGTATGAATAAATTATGTTGAAACTAAAAATTCGCAAGAGCATCGTGACGAAGGAAAAGGCGAAAGCGAGTAGTAGACTCATTATTCATTCTTAGATACTTCTAAGTTTTCTCTCTGATCGGTTCTTGTTTTTAGAGAGGGAAGAAAACGTTGACCTGGGCCAGTCACTTTTTGATCGAGTTGTGCCGGGAATCATGCCCACCCACCTATACGCCATGCTATGCAGCACCTTCCATTTGCGAATTCCGTTTTCTTGAAACAGTTACTCAACCCTCCGTCAAAACTCTTGCAGTAACAATCTTAACCTCATCCCTTGGTCTGTCATCTGGTCCAGTGGGTACTCGTTGCATCATATCCACCTTATCCAGTCCACTCTTCACCCGTCCAAAAATAGTGTGCTTCCCATCCAACCACGGCGTTGGCGCCAGTGTAATGAAGAATTGACTGCCATTTGTATTGGGACCGCTATTTGCCATGCTTAGAATGCCCGCGCCTGTATGCTTCAAAGCTGGGTGGATTTCGTCTTCGAATTTGTCTCCGTAAATTGATGAACCGCCACGACCTGTGCCCGTTGGATCGCCAGTTTGGAGCATGAATTTTGGGATTATTCTATGGAATATGATGCCGTCGTAGTAGCCGCGCGAGGCAAGCTCGGAGAAGTTCTTGCAGGTCTTGGGGGCGTGGTCATGGTAGAGCTCGACGGTGATATCCCCCTGTACATCATTAGCAGGGAATTGAGGGTATTTGGGGAGTTTAAGATTATCTTGCCATTGAGGTAGTGAGGAGCACATTGGTCGTCGCCATGTTGAAAAAGGGTGGGAGGTGTAGATGCAACAGTTTGGAGGGGTTCTTGTTGTTGTTTTTGCCAGAAATGGCGAGAGAGAGAGAGAGAGATATCTATCTACCTTGAGCTGTTTGTTGCCAAGGCGCAAGGCTGAGACCCGCCCGCTTCTTTTCCTACACCACCAGCTGCAGGTACAACTTCTATCTACAATTCACCGATGAGAACACATCTCCAAACTATCTTGAAGGAGTCACAAATGGGTCTACGTCCATTCTCTACCTCTCAAGTACAACCTGCTAAGCTTTCTGGTCAGGCCTCCAGTCAAACCCCGCTGGGCTTGCAATCTGTCTCTACCGAATTTCTTCACCAAATAATCAAACACCTGCACCAAGATGGAGTCAACATCCAACTTCACCGATGGAGATAGTCCATTCTTGCAACTGGTTGGCAAATGGGCCTACAAAGCCTGGGAAGAAACGGACCTCATCCAGATGCACGCTCATCTCATACTCGCCGCTCTTTTCCCAATCTTCATCGGGGCACATGCCTCATTACGACGTCCCCCGTCAGCAAGAGCACCGGAGAATGAGGAGGATGAAGATGGTGAAGACGATGGAATCGAAAAGGACCCTATCGTCGAAGGACTCACGCCATCCGATGCAATTATGTTCCCCATCTTAGCTGGTTTCACCCTGGCCGGTCTTTACTTTGTCATCAAGTGGTTGAAGGATCCAGCTATCTTGAACAAGATTCTCACTTGGTACTTTTCGGCTTTGGGAATCTTTGGTGTTGGGAAATTGGCTGGGGATGCTCTTAATGTTGGAACGACCTTTATTTTTCCTTCGGTCTGGTCGAATGGGGAAGACACTTATCACATCGACCCTGCCTTTCGAAAGCAACTTACTGGAAATGTCAACGTAGCTCGTATACAAGAACACCGGTCGATTGCTGAGGGTAAAACGAATCCTCTCCCCGGCCGCCTTTCCAACATAAAGTTTTCCAAATCTTTCACTAGTCGTCTGTGGTCTTTGAGGGCATTTCTCACGAATCGATGGATCTTCAGGGCTCGTGTTCAGGGAATTTGCAATCACAAATCTAGAGTCAGACTCAACGATGTGATGGGATTGGTCATAGGATTTACAGCAATCATTCTCTACAACACCATCGGAAAAACCTGGTGGTTGACGAATCTCATTGGCTTTGGCTTCTGTTATGGTACTCTGCAACTCTTGTCACCCACCACTTTCTGGACCGGCTCTTTGGTGTTGGCAGGGCTCTTTATTTACGACATCACAATGGTCTTTTACACACCACTCATGGTCACGGTAGCCACTTCCCTCGACGTCCCCATCAAGCTCGTATTTCCAGGACCCAAACGTGGCGGTATGCTGGGTTTAGGGGATGTTGTCTTACCAGGTATCATGATGGCTCTCGCTTTGCGATTCGACCTCTACCTCCACTACCTACGAAAGCAGTCAACAATGCCAGACAATTCCCTTGTAAAAGATGACCAGAAACCCACCAGAGTCGTCTACAAACCCTCCACCACCCTCTGGGGCGAACGTTTCTGGACCAACCCTCCAAAGAGTGCAGCAAAATCCACAGTTGCAGACGGAGCAAGATTCCCAAAAGTATACTTCAAAGCAAGCGTTGTGGGATATATCATGGGCATGTTTGCCACCCTCATCGTTCTCAATATCTTCAATCACGCTCAACCTGCTCTTCTCTACCTTGTTCCCGGGGTTTTGTTGGCATTGTGGGGTACGGCTGCTGCGAGAAGGGAACTTGATTTGATTTGGAATTACACTGAGGATGGGAGCTTGGATTATTACGAGTCGGGTTCGGAGGTTAAGAAGCTAGAGACAGAGGAGAAAAAGAAGGATGAGCATGCTCATCATGTATTCTTGTTCTCACTTTCGGAGCCGAAGGGGGGATTGGGTCCGAAGCTCAAGGTGGCGGAGGAGAAGTATTACAAGGTTGTTTGAGCCGGGGTCTTCAAAGGGCATTCTATATCATGGATTGATGTTCTGGCAGGCTACTTGGGCTTTATAGGTAGATTGTATTCAAAGAAATTTGCATATACCTTTATCTATGGGTTGTGTTTTCGCCTTTTTGTTCCATTGTACAAAACTTGGCCATTTTTAAACTAGCCACAGCCATTTTGTACTTTTGTTGCACTCTGTAAAACTGGGTCAATTCTAGCCGTGATCATTTCTCTACAGACTTAGGCGACGATACGATATTTATATCGTGGACAAATATCATAAATTCTTATCTGATATAATAAATATTATTAAAAAAGTAATAATAATCGATTACATATCAGGTTTTTTGTACTAGTCTTATAGTATTAAATAGGCATTATATAACTTATATTTTCTTTTTAAAATCTACTTTATTATTATTATATAAATATTAATTTAGTATAAAAGACTTAAAATTAGATAAGTAATCTCTTAAGAGTTATAAATAGTTATAATTTACTATCAAAATCATATAACTTTATTTTTATTTTTAGAAAAAGTAAGACTAAGTATTCTATTAGCTCTTAGGCCAGAAGAAACTATTTTTCCACTAATAATCAATATATTATCGGTTATCCTTAGAAACCTAGTATGAATTAGAATACTTAATACAATATAATAAATATCGTAGACCCCGCTGATATACCACTAGTAATATCGCCGCCCAAGTCTGTTTCTCTAGCTCTGGATCGATCCTAGCCCTGCTCTTATGGTTGATTCTAACCATCGCCGATTTTAAAGTTGGTTGTTTCGGATTTTTGTTGCACTTCGCACAAGTGGTGGGCTTTGAAGTCGCCTTTGTCGATGTGCTAGTTTTCCAAGTAGGCCGCAGTAAGAGAAAGAAGACCATTTGGCGTAGAAAATCGGCCTGGTAAAGAGGGCTTGATCTACTAGCTTGTTGTCGCCCGAAATCATATCTACGAAATACAGGAATCAGCAAGCTTCATTGGTAGTAGTCCAGGGAAAAAATCATAGAAACTTCTACATTGACTTAGAAAACTTGAGTACTTACGGTGACATCCACCAGTCTTCGTATTCCAAGCCTTACAATTGGGACACTGTCGTGACTCTTGTTCTCTTTCCAGTAGGCCCAGTGGTAATTTTTCATCTTTCTCATGATCCACTGGCTTCTTCGTTTCCTTCAAATCCGCGTTGTATTGCGTACACGTCTTTCCATAATGCCAGTCGGTTTTGTGCTTTAGACATCTGACTTTGAAGCATCCAGCGCAGTAGAACTTATCAGGTTCTTCGCTTAGAGTACTAGGCGTAGTATTTTCTGAACGTCCCTCAGCTCGTTACCACTTTTTGGTGCGCTTTTAGCACTAAAACTAAGCAAAAACCACTCATACACCTACTTTTATTCTTGTAATTAATTAACAACTACAACATAAAATGGCAAAGAAACACCGAAGATCTAAAGGTCGCCAGGCCTCTAAACGAAAGACTTCTCGACGTGAGGTCCTAGTTTAGCAGCGTACTGTTATTATTAGTAGAAGTGGACAGAATACCAATAAGCAAGAGTCACTCCTTTAGGCACGAGATAACCTAGATTACGTATCTATTTTAGAGAGCAGTGTTAGAGACCTTAGTTTCTATTACTTTTTATATAATATATATGTAGTAGAGGTGAAAAAAGAGGGTTATGTTTAAGCGAGAAACTGAGCTAAAAAGTAGCTAAGGACGTTCAGAAAATACTAGACCGAGTATCTAGAGTTGCCCAGAATTACAGTTTGGAGCAGTGCACCAGATATGGCAGATAAATTCTTCATCGCTTGCAAGTAGAGTTTTGAGACACATGTCAGAATACCTTGTTACAGGTCAGTCAACATCTACTATCTAGAAAACAGGAAAGGGAAAACCAGGGGGATGAAGTTCATACTTGTTAAATTGATCCTTTGTACAGAGTCTCTCAAAATCAATAGTTGTCAGAGCAGCTAGGATTGCCATACAAGTCACTAAAGATAGTTGGTATTCCGCTATCTTAGTAGCTAACCATATCCTAACACACACTCCAGACAAGCTGTAGAGCAAGTTGTTGTTATTTCTGGAAGTTCTGAGCGAGGATTGGCGCAGATGATGCACGTCCGCTTGGGTTCTCCCACTTCCTCCATAACGGCTTTTTGCGTCCCTTCTGTGTTTTTGTGGAGTAAGATAAAGTTGCAAATACGTTGAATGCTTGTTAAAAGAACGCGGGTGATGAGAGTGATCGTAACTGACTACAAGAACTCATTAAGTATGTTCGCAGTAGAGAAGGGAACACAGACCCACTCACACGAGACACGCAAACTTTGATTCACTGATTGATCTGCCCCTCTGGATTATTTCATTCATGAAAGAAGCAAGACTGTGAGTAATTTCAAGTACATTCGAGTCTTGATGGTGCATAAATTGAGCGCAGGTATCAAACTTCCATAATCCTACCACCATTATGCACCAACCAAAGGTAGAAATTGACTTGTGACCCAAGAGCTTTCTAGATTGACTGTGAAGACCTGAAAGCGGAAAAATATATTGTATATATAAAGCTAGACACACTCCTCTAATTATCTGGTCGGGACCTTAATTGACAGGGTTACAATGTATACAATGAGCATGAAGGTGATCCCATATCCTTGCCTTTCGTCTTTCCACACTTCTTGCTTGGGCCTGCTCACGCTGTGGTAACAGTGAGATCTCGTCTTCTATCCGTGACCGCCGCCCAAGTTCTGCATGCCAGTCGTCGTCATGTTGCTCTCTTTCGTCGTGAGGAGTAGGAATTCTTTTTTTGTTCTTCCGTCGCCTCCAAAACGAAAATGATAGACCTCCCATATCTATCAATACGTTGAGCTCAGGAATATGAGGTTCATGCTCTTTGGGGTGCTCATCAACTAGTAGATCCGGACAGTAGTTGAAAGCATCGAGTCGCTCGAGAAGGTCTCGTCCGAATATCAGATCAGATGGCAGACCGGGGAGGACGTGAAAGATTTCGTAATTATCTTTGTGCGGATTGTCTTGCGGTATATCCTGTCCTGCGGTTGGAAGAGAGTATTCCGAACTCGAAGAAGTTGTTTCCCGTGGTTCAGTCTCCGGTTGGCTCCAGTAGAACCCCAAGTCATATACATAAACTTGCCCAAGTGTTTCTGCCTCCGTTCTATCCCCAAACTTAATCCGTCTTCGACTCGTTTCTCTCCGGTCTATATCAAACCCCTCTCTTTTGGCGCATTCCAAACTTATCAAGTTAAGATCACTTCCGGTGTCTGCAACACCAGTCAAATCACGACCATCCAATGAGCACCTCATCCTGTTTCGGGGTCGAGGAGATCCAATCCAGAGAAGATTTGAGATGCTTTTCCATTCCGCTGGGCAACTCTCGAGTATGTGTCGGTTCTTGGACATTATCTCCGCCTCCTGCAGAAATGCCAGCCCCATGATCAACGGCACAGGGCAGTTTGGTAGCACGAAGAAAGATTGTTTCTTTCTGACAAGTGGAAGACCCGGTACTAGAACGGAAGCTTTTACCTTGCCAATTGACCATACGAACTTTCCACTGCCTAGTTGAAACATCTTCAAATCCTTGCCGCTTCGACGGACTCGAAAGCCTTCATTGTGTGCGAAATCCTCGCTCATGATGTTCTCAGAAGATCCAGAGTCTGGACAGGAAACGTGTTCCTTCCCTCTCATCGTTACCCGCAGCACCTTTCTCCTATTCTCTTTCAATACTCCCTGGGAAATATTTGGGTATGGATCCCCATGACGCCAAGTTCGTCGAGAACCGGAAAATCCCTTCACCTGCGCTGCTTTTCTGTATTTGTGGGCCATCTCCAGTTCATCGAATGGATCAAAACGTCTAGCAGCTTCATATGACTTCGTTGAATGATCCCCTCGATCGACATAATCACCCTGGAAGGGATATTTCGTCTCTGGGGGATCTCCACCAACCTCAAAGAGCTTCATTAAATCGTAGTCCTGACCATGCACATCTCCGCTCACTGTAATTGGTGCATCCATTTCTAGAATATTGGGCTCTTGTTTCAACACCTTGGTACCCTCCTCGATGATATGCAGTGCCTGCTCCACTGTTAGACGGGCCTTGCGATAAAAGTATTTCTTTAAGAAAGCTATGTTGGGCCTTGTAGGAACTTTGGGATCGGAATTTTGCTCTTCCGTTGGGAGGTGCGTTGGGGGCGTTTGCGCATCTGATTAATTCGTGTTAGTCTCCAAATTCCATCATCACGGACAACCCTGAAAGAAATGTAGCTTTGAACATACTCTCAGTGATCTGTGAACCGTCCTCCAGAGCGGAATTAATTTCTAGAAAGGGGTCTTTCTCATGCAGAGAGTTTTTATCGTTCTCTATGGGCTTTTCCCAGAGGCTAACATAATCAGCCTGCTGCTCATAGTTGTAGCAGACAATCTGTTGCTGCTGATACTCGAACCTAGGGAGACCAAGTCTGAGTCTTTCTTCTGCAGCCATGACGTTGGAATAACGTTGTGATGAGAGCCCGGGAGACGGGGGTGGGTATCCCCCACCGTATGGGGTATACAATCTGCGAAGAGGACTTGTTGCTTGGCTGTTGGCGGGTGTATATAGACCAGTAGTGTTGCCGTTGGTTAGATAGCCTTGTTCTCTTGTCAAATCGGCCTGGTGTCCAGTTGAATCGTGAGTGGAAGTGATTTGTACATCTTCGATAGAAAGTTCTGCAGGGTACATCACATTACCAGATGGATAAACGAGATCGGCCGTATAGTAAGAATGTTGATAGGTTGATTGAGGAGACATCTTCTATGGTTGGTCTTTGTATGGATATTCCTATATTTGGAGAGAGTTTTGAGGAGCTTGGGAAACAGACCGGCAGGAGGGGATAGTTTGTGTTCTTGTGATGGCCCGGTTGTGAAATATTGAGAATTCGACTTCGAAGCGCCCAACGGAGCCCTATCTCTTTCCAAGCCCAACCACAACCCCGAGCAATGCCTTTTTGCTCAACTGAAATTCGGCCAACCCAATTTCCCTAATTAGCAGGAGTACATCCCACACTTAAACTCTTGACTGAATTGTCCTCTTTGTGTGTTTGAATTATCGTGGGCTCGGGAGGAATCGATTGCAATGCAATGCTCAAGCCGGCGTATTTCGTACAAGTGTGTCTTGTAGGAGAGCACTACCATGGCACCAATACCCAGGAGAAGGAAACCAATGGTCAAGAAACATATATAAACGCGCGATAATTTGAAGGAGGAGAGGGCAAGATGGTGCGCGGTGAAGATGATTGATGATGTTGAAGATTAATAGTTGAGCAGAGCCTTATTGAGCTGGCCAGCTGCTGCGCCTCATTTTCTGGCACCACTGGTGGGTGACTGCAGCACTCAGAAGCTCAGAAGTCACCAGGCCGAAACCTGCATGATCTTCCTGTTCTCATCATTTTCTCAAACTACAAACGAAGAGTCGCGGATTACAGAACCCCAAGCAAATGAATCATAAATGAATAGTGTCTTCGCACTAAATACCCGTGCCGCAAAGCCAATTAATGGGTTCCCAAGAGTGGCTCAAAAGCTCGCCAGCGATCCTGACAGAACGACCACCCTCTTCCGCCGTTTCGATCATTTATCATCGCGAAATCTTTTATATCTCGAAGCCGAACTCGCAGAGCTCGAGGCTCTCCAGAATAAAACGGATCAAGATGACCTGAGAGCCACAGACCGCACAACAATCGAGTGCCACAGCGACTGGAGGAAGTTCGAAAAACACGCGATAGAAAAAGATGGCAATGGGCAACCAACACACCCAAAGCAGGCGGAAAAACTAGCTCTCGCTTTGAAAATAAAGGAGAAATTGAGAGAATATCGTACGTTGCACGTTGCGAAATTCAGTTCTATAATTGATCTCAAAATGACAAGAAAAAAACAGATGAAGCACTAGCATCCCACCAACTCCTCCTCAATGCCAAAACACCAGCACCCACAACCGCAAAGGCAATGCGAAACTGGTTCCTAGGAGGAGAAAATGGGAAACTTGAACCGAGACCACAACTTTGGGGTAGTTCTGCGACGATGTTTAACGATCCCCATGATCTCGTTGCTTTGAGGGCTCCAGCGGATCAAGACAGATTATCAGGTTTCATACTGAATCATTTTGGGCGATTCTTTGCGGTGAGCTTCCTTGCTCATGGCTATGGATATATAAAGAAAGAATGCTGATAAAAATTAAAAACAGACCGAAACATCCGACGAAAATTATGCCGAACGGTCTCTCGCAACGTGTGTAGCGATCACCAGCTCAATATTGTCAGCCATACTCCTCTTCGGTTCGATAACATCTCTATACTTCGTTCACAACCCATATGCGATACTGGGGATGTTAGGAGGCTGGACTGTTTTGTTTGCGATTAGTGTTGGGTGGTTGACGAATGCTAAACGGAATTCGATTTTTGCTGCTACGGCTGCGTACTCGGCAGTTTTGGTCGTGTTTGTGAGTGGGAATTTGGGAGGTGCTCCGTCACCAACCTCTGTTGTACTTGGGTCGTGGAATTGTACTTGGATATGAAGGGAGTTGGATGGCTTTGATTCACCTTAGGCATGCACAGATACCCTGCCAAGGGTCGGATCTTACGTGTATATCCGACCATGAGTTTATAAGAACCGGTTTTTACGTACTTAATTAATTTATTAATTACCTATATAAAAAAAGTATAAGATAATAGATTTATTTATTAATTACCTTATAATAAATTTAAGAGAAATAGAAGTAAGTAATCGATTTATTTATTAATTATACTAGTAAAAATAATACTAGGTAATTAATTTATTTATTAATTACCTTACTAGAAATAATAATACTAAGTAATCGATTAATATATCAATTATCTTACTATAAATAATAATACTAAGTAATCGATTTATTTATTAATTACTTTACTAGTAATAATACTACTAGATAATTAATTAATTTATTAATTACCTTACTAGAAATAATAATACTAGGTAATCGATTTATTTATTAATTACCTTATTAATAATAATACTAGGTAATCGATTTATTTATCGATTATCTTACTAGTAATAATACTAGATAATCGATTAATTTATCGATTACTTTACTAGTAATAATACTAGGTAATCGATTAATTTATCGATTATCTTACTAGTAATAATACTAGGTAATCGATTTATTTATCGATTACTTTAATAGTAATAATAATACTAGGTAATCGATTTATTTATCGATTACTTTATTAGTAATAATAGTAGATAATCGATTAATTTATCGATTATCTTACTAGTAATAATAATACTAGATAATCGATTTATTTATCTATTATCTTACTAGTAATAATACTAGGTAATCGATTTATTTATCTATTATCTTAATAGTAATACTACTCGGTAGTCGATTTATTTATCGATTATCTTAATAGTAATACTACTAGGTAATAATACTAGGTAATCGATTTATTTATCGATTATCTTACTAGTAATAATACTAGATAATCGATTAATTTATCGATTACCTTACTAGTAATAATAATACTAGGTAATCAATTAATTTATCGATTATCTTACTAGAAATAATAATACTAGATAATCGATTTATTTATCGATTATCTTAATAGTAATACTACTAGGTAATAATACTAGGTAATCGATTTATTTATCGATTATCTTACTAGTAATAATACTAGATAATCGATTAATTTATCGATTACTTTACTAGTAATAATAATACTAGGTAATCGATTAATATATCAATTATCTTACTATAAATAATAATACTAAGTAATCGATTTATTTATTAATTACTTTACTAGTAATAATACTACTAGATAATCAATTAATTTATTAATTACCTTACTAGAAATAATAATACTAGGTAATCGATTTATTTATTAATTATCTTATTAATAATAATACTAGGTAATCGATTTATTTATCGATTATCTTACTAGTAATAATACTAGGTAATCGATTAATTTATCGATTACTTTACTAGTAATAATACTAGGTAATCGATTAATTTATCGATTATCTTACTAGTAATAATACTAGGTAATCGATTTATTTATCGATTATCTTACTAGTAATAATAATACTAGATAATCGATTTATTTATCTATTATCTTACTAGTAATAACACTAGATAATCGATTTATTTATCTATTATCTTAATAGTAATACTACTCGGTAGTCGATTTATTTATCGATTATCTTAATAGTAATACTACTAGGTAATAATACTAGGTAATCGATTTATTTATCGATTATCTTACTAGTAATAATACTAGATAATCGATTAATTTATCGATTATCTTACTAGTAATAATAATACTAGGTAATCGATTAATTTATCGATTATCTTACTAGTAATAATAATACTAGGTAATCGATTTATTTATCGATTACCTTATTAGTAATAATACTAGGTAATCGATTAATTTATCGATTATCTTACTAGTAATAATAATACTAGATAATCGATTTATTTATCTATTATCTTACTAGTAATAACACTAGGTAATCGATTTATTTATCTATTATCTTAATAGTAATACTACTAGGTAATAATACTAGGTAATCGATTAATTTATCGATTATCTTACTAGAAATAATACTAGATAATCGATTTATTTATCGATTATCTTATTAGTAATAATACTAGATAATCGATTTATTTATCTATTACCTAGCTAGTAATAATAAGACTAGGTAATCGATTTATTTATTAATTACCTTACTAGTAATAATAATACTAGATAATCGATTTATTTATCGATTACCTTACTAGAAATAATACTAGGTAATCGATTTATTTATCGATTACCTTACTAGTAATACTACTAGATAATCGATTTATTTATCGATTATAGTACTAGTAATAATAATACTAGGTAATCGATTTATTTATCGATTATCTTACTAGTAATAATAATACTAGGTAATCGATTTATTTATTAATTATAGTACTAGTAATAATACTAGATAATCGATTTATTTATCTATTATCTTAATAGTAATAATACTAGATAATCGATTTATTTATCGATTATCTTACTAGTAATAATAATACTAGGTAATCGATTTATTTATCAATTATAGTACTAGTAATAATACTAGATAATCGATTTATTTATCTATTATCTTAATAGTAATAATAATACTAGATAATCGATTTATTTATCGATTATCTTACTAGTAATACTACTAGATAATCGATTTATTTATCGATTATCTTACTAGTAATAATAATACTAAGTAATCGATTTATTTATTAATTATCTTACTAGTAATAATAATAATAGTAATCGATTTATTTATAAATTACCTTACTAGAAATAATAATAGTAGATAATCGATTTATTTATTAATTACCTTACTAGTAATAATACTAAGTAATTGATTTATTTATCTATTACTTTAATAGTAATACTACTACGTAATAATACTAGGTAATCGATTTATTTATCGATTATCTTACTAGTAATAATAATACTAAGTAATCGATTTATTTATTAATTACCTTAATAGTAATACTACTAAGTAATCGATATATTTATTAATTATCTTACTAGTAATAATAATAATAGTAATTAATTTATTTATAATAATCCTAGATAATCGATTAATTTATTAATTACTTTATTAGAAATAATAATACTAGGTAATTGATTTATTTATCGATTACTTTACTAGTAATAATACTAGATAATCGATTTATTTATCAATTACCTTACTAGAAATAATAATACTAGATAATTGATTTATTTATCGATTAGTTTACTAGAAATAATAATACTAGGTAATTAATTTATTTATCGATTATTTTACTAGAAATAATAATCCTAGATAATCGATTAATTTATTAATTACTTTACTAGAAATAATAATACTAGATAATCGATTTATTTATCAATTATCTTACTAGTAATAATACTAGGTAATCGATTTATTTATCGATTATCTTACTAGTAATAATAATAATAGTAATCGATTTATTTATCGATTATCTTAGTAATAATAATACTAGGTAATCGGTTTATTTATCGATTACCTTAGTAATAATAATATTAGGTAATCGATTTATTTATCGATTATCTTATTAGAAATAATAATACTAGATAATCGATTTATTTATTAATTACCTTACTAGTAATAATACTAGGTAATCGATTTATTTATCGATTATCTTATAAGAAATAATAATACTAGATAATCGATTTATTTATTAATTATCTTACTAATAATACTACTAGATAATCGATTTATTTATTAATTACCTTACTAGTAATAATAATACTAGATAATCGATTTATTTATCGATTATCTTAGTAATAATAATACTAGGTAATCGATTTATTTATCGATTATCTTAGTAATAATAATACTAAGTAATCGATTTATTTATCGATTACTTTACTAGAAATAATAATATTAGATAATCGATTTATTTATTAATTATCTTACTAGAAATAATAATACTAGATAATCGATTTATTTATCGATTATCTTACTAGTAATAATACTAGATAATCGATTTATTTATCTATTACCTTAGTAATAATAATATTAAATAATCGATTTATTTATCGATTATCTTACTAGAAATAATAATACTAGATAATCGATTTATTTATCGATTATCTTACTAGTAATACTACTAGATAATCGATTTATTTATCGATTATCTTACTAGTAATAATAATACTAGATAATCGATTTATTTATCGATTACCTTAGTAATAATAATACTAGGTAATCGATTTATTTATCGATTACCTTACTAGTAATAATACTAGATAATCGATTAATTTATCGATTACTTTACTAGTAATAATAATACTAGGTAATCGATTTATTTATCGATTATCTTACTAGTAATAATACTAGGTAATCGATTTATTTATCTATTACCTTAGTAATAATAATATTAGATAATCGATTTATTTATCGATTATCTTACTAGAAATAATAATACTAGATAATCGATTTATTTATCGATTATCTTACTAGTAATACTACTAGATAATCGATTTATTTATCGATTATCTTAGTAATAATAATACTAGGTAATCGATTTATTTATCGATTATCTTAGTAATAATAATACTAAGTAATCGATTTATTTATCGATTACTTTACTAGAAATAATAATATTAGATAATCGATTTATTTATTAATTATCTTACTAGAAATAATAATACTAGATAATCGATTTATTTATCGATTATCTTACTAGTAATAATACTAGGTAATCGATTTATTTATCTATTATCTTAGTAATAATAATATTAGATAATCGATTTATTTATCGATTATCTTACTAGAAATAATAATACTAGATAATCGATTTATTTATCGATTATCTTACTAGTAATAATAATACTAGATAATCGATTTATTTATCGATTATCTTAGTAATAATAATACTAGGTAATCGATTTATTTATCGATTACCTTACTAGTAATAATACTAGGTAATCGATTAATTTATCGATTACCTTACTAGTAATAATAATACTAGGTAATCGATTTATTTATCGATTACCTTACTAGTAATAATACTAGGTAATCGATTTATTTATTAATTACCTTACTAGTAATAATAATACTAGGTAATCGATTTATTTATTAATTATCTTACTAGTAATAATAATAATAGTAATCGATTTATTTATTAATTACCTTACTAGAAATAATAATACTAGGTAATCGATTTATTTATCTATTATCTTAATAGTAATACTACTAAGTAATAATACTAGGTAATTGATTTATTTATCGATTATCTTACTAGTAATAATAATACTAGATAATCGATTTATTTATTAATTATCTTAATAGTAATAATAATACTAGATAATCGATTTATTTATCGATTACCTTACTAGTAATAATAATAATAGTAATCGATTTATTTATCGATTATCTTACTAGAAATAATACTAAGTAATCGATTAATTTATCGATTATCTTACTAGTAATAATAATAATAGTAATCGATTTATTTATCGATTACTTTACTAGAAATAATAATACTAGATAATCGATTTATTTATTAATTACCTTACTAGAAATAATAATACTAGATAATCGATTTATTTATCGATTACCTTACTAGTAATAATACTAGGTAATCGATTTATTTATCGATTATCTTACTAGAAATAATAATACTAGATAATCGATTTATTTATCGATTACTTTACTAGAAATAATAATACTAGATAATCGATTTATTTATTAATTACTTTACTAGAAATAATAATACTAGGTAATCGATTTATTTATCGATTATCTTACTAGTAATAATACTAGGTAATCGATTTATTTATCGATTATCTTACTAGAAATAATAATACTAGGTAATCGATTTATTTATCGATTACTTTACTAGAAATAATAATACTAGGTAATCGATTTATTTATCGATTACCTTACTAGTAATAATACTAGGTAATCGATTTATTTATCTATTATCTTAATAGTAATACTACTAGGTAATAATACTAGGTAATCGATTTATTTATCGATTATAGTACTAGTAATAATACTAGGTAATCGATTTATTTATTAATTACTTTACTAGAAATAATAATACTAGATAATCGATTTATTTATCGATTACTTTACTAGAAATAATAATACTAGATAATCGATTTATTTATCGATTATCTTACTAGTAATAATACTAGGTAATCGATTTATTTATCTATTACCTTAATAGTAATACTACTAGATAATAATACTAGGTAATCGATTTATTTATCGATTATAGTACTAGTAATAATACTAGGTAATCGATTTATTTATCGATTATTTTACTAGAAATAATAATACTAGGTAATCGATTTATTTATCGATTACTTTACTAGAAATAATAATACTAGGTAATCGATTTATTTATCGATTATCTTACTAGTAATAATACTAGGTAATCGATTTATTTATCTATTACCTTACTAGTAATACTACTAGGTAATCGATTTATTTATCGATTATCTTACTAGTAATAATACTAGGTAATTGATTTATTTATCGATTATCTTAATAGTAATACTACTAGGTAATAATACTAGGTAATCGATTTATTTATCAATTACTTTAATAGTAATACTACTAGGTAATAATACTAGGTAATCGATTTATTTATCGATTACCTTAGTAATAATAATACTAGGTAGTCGATTTATTTATCGATTATCTTACTAGAAATAATAATACTAGATAATCGATTTATTTATTAATTACCTTAGTAATAATAATACTAGGTAATCGATTTATTTATCGATTACCTTAGTAATAATAATACTAGGTAATCGATTTATTTATCGATTACTTTACTAGTAATAATACTAGGTAATCGATTTATTTATCTATTATCTTATTAGTAATAATACTAGGTAATCGATTTATTTATCGATTATCTAGGTAGTAATAATAATACTAGTTAATCGATTTATTTATCGATTACTTAGCTAGTAATAATAATACTAGGTAATCGATTAATTTATTAATTATCTTACTAGTAATAATAATAATAGTAATCGATTTATTTATCGATTACTTTACTAGAAATAATAATACTAGATAATCGATTTATTTATTAATTACCTTACTAGTAATAATACTAGGTAATCGATTTATTTATCTATTACCTTAATAGTAATACTACTAGGTAATAATACTAGATAATCGATTTATTTATCGATTATCTTACTAGTAATAATAATACTAGGTAATCGATTTATTTATTAATTACCTTAATAGTAATACTACTAGATAATCGATTTATTTATCGATTATCTTACTAGTAATAATAATAATAGTAATCGATTTATTTATTAATTACTTTACTAGTAATAATACTACTAGATAATCGATTTATTTATCGATTATCTTACTAGAAATAATAATCCTAGGTAATTAATTAATTTATCGATTATCTTACTAGAAATAATAATACTAGGTAATCGATTAATTTATCGATTACCTTACTAGAAATAATAATACTAGATAATCAATTAATTTATTAATTACTTTACTAGAAATAATAATACTAGATAATCGATTTATTTATCGATTATCTTACTAGTAATAATAATACTAGATAATCGATTTATTTATCGATTATAGTACTAGTAATAATACTAGGTAATCGATTTATTTATCTATTATCTTAATAGTAATACTACTCGGTAGTCGATTTATTTATCGATTATCTTAATAGTAATACTACTAGGTAATAATACTAGGTAATCGATTTATTTATCGATTTTCTTACTAGTAATAATACTAGATAATCGATTAATTTATCGATTACCTTACTAGTAATAATAATACTAGGTAATCGATTAATTTATCGATTATGTTACTAGAAATAATAATACTAGATAATCGATTTATTTATCGATTACCTTAGTAGTAATAATACTAGGTAATAATACTAGGTAATCGATTTATTTATCGATTATCTTAATAGTAATAATAATACTCGATAATCGATTTATAGATTATCTTACTAGTAATAATACTAGGTAATCGATTAATTTATTAATTACCTTACTAGTAATAATAATACTAGGTAATCGATTTATTTATCGATTATCTTACTAGTAATACTACTAAGTAATCGATTTATTTATCGATTACTTTACTAGAAATAATAATACTAGGTAATTGATTTATTTATCGATTATCTTACTAGTAATAATAATACTAGATAATCGATTTATTTATCGATTACTTTAGTAGTAATAATACTAGGTAATAATACTAGATAATCGATTTATTTATCGATTATTTTACTAGAAATAATAATACTAGGTAATTGATTTATTTATCGATTATCTTACTAGTAATAATAATACTAGGTAATCGATTTATTTATCGATTACTTTAGTAGTAATAATACTAGGTAATAATACTAGATAATCGATTTATTTATCGATTATCTTACTAGTAATAATAATAATAGTAATCGATTTATTTATCGATTACCTTAGTAATAATAATACTAGATAATCGATTTATTTATTAATTATCTTACTAGAAATAATAATACTAGATAATCGATTTATTTATTAATTACTTTACTAGTAATAATACTAGATAATCGATTTATTTATCTATTATCTTAGTAATAATAATACTAAGTAATCGATTTATTTATCGATTACTTTACTAGAAATAATAATACTAGATAATCGATTTATTTATCGATTACTTTACTAGAAATAATACTAGGTAATCGATTTATTTATCGATTATCTTACTAGTAATACTACTAGGTAATCGATTTATTTATCAATTATAGTACTAGTAATAATACTAGGTAATCGATTTATTTATCTATTATCTTACTAGAAATAATAATACTAAGTAATCGATTTATTTATCGATTACCTTAGTAATAATAATACTAGATAATCGATTTATTTATCGATTACCTTACTAGAAATAATAATACTAGGTAATCGATTTATTTATTAATTACCTTAGTAATAATAATACTAGGTAATCTATTTATTTATCGATTACTTTACTAGAAATAATAATACTAGGTAATCGATTTATTTATTAATTACTTTACTAGTAATAATACTAGGTAATCGATTTATTTATCTATTACTTTAATAGTATTACTACTAGGTAATAATACTAGGTAATCGATTTATTTATCAATTACCTTACTAGTAATAATAATACTAGGTAATCGATTTATTTTCGATTATCTTATTAGAAATAATACTACTAAGTAATCGATTTATTTATCGATTATTTTACTAGAAATAATACTAGGTAATCGATTTATTTATCTATTATCTTATTAGTAATAATACTAGGTAATCGATTTATTTATCGATTATCTAGGTAGTAATAATAATACTAGTTAATCGATTTATTTATCGATTACTTAGCTAGTAATAATAATACTAAGTAATCGATTTATTTATCGATTACCTTACTAGTAATATCACTAGATAATCGATTTATTTATCGATTACCTAGGTAGTAATAATAATACTAGATAATCGATTTATTTATCGATTACCTAGCTAGTAATAATAATACTAGATAATCGATTTATTTATCGCTTATCTTACTAGTAATAATAATACTAGGTAATTGATTAATTTATCGATTATCTTACTAGAAATAATAATACTAGGTAATCGATTTATTTATCGATTACTTTACTAGTAATAATAATACTAGGTAATCGATTTATTTATCAATTACCTTACTAGAAATAATACTACTAATAATAATACTAGGTAATTGATTTATTTATCGATTACCTTAGCTAGTAATAATACTACTAGGTAATCGATTTATTTATCGATTACCTAGCTAGTAATAATAATACTAGGTAATCGATTTATTTATCGATTACCTTACTAGTAATAA